>JAWPHD010008192.1:0-118241 GCA_037043455.1 Cyrtodaria siliqua
ACACAGCTATTACCCCAATGACACAGATTACCCAAATGACATATATTTTACCCAAATGACACAGATATTAGTGTTTTGATTAATTCCACATATTTGTGAATATAACATTTGTATTAACGATACTCGAAACAGAGAGTAAAAAACGTTTGGTTAAGTGTCATAGTTTACAATGTTTTAATGATATTGGTCAGCTTACGTATTAAGATATTGTCCAAGTTCAAGGTCGCTGGATGCATTAACTTTCCCCATGATTTAAAAAAGAACGCCGATTTGAAAAAAACAGCTGCAACATTCTCATGTGTCAAATCTTCCTGAAATATAAAGGAAACTAAGGTTAGCAAGAACAATTGAACTGAATTACACTGTTGTGTAACGGCTTACTGACACATTTGATATTGTTGTGTAACGGCTTACTGACACATTTGATATTGTTGTGTAACGGCTTACTGACACATTTGACATTGTTGTGTAACGGCTTACTGACACATTTTATATATGTTGTGTAACGGCTTACTGACACATTTGATATTGTTGTGTAACGGCTTACTGACACATTTGATATTGTTGTGTAACGGCTTACTGACACATTTGATATGTTGTGTAACGACTTACTGACACATTTGATATTATTGTGTAACGGCTTACTGACATATTTGATATGTTGTGTAACGGCTTACTGACACATTTGACATTGTTGTGTAACGGCTTACTGACACATTTGATATTGTTGTGTAACGGCTTACTGACACATTTGACATTGCTGTGTAACGGCTTACTGACACATTTGATATTGTTGTGTAACGGCTTACTGACACATTTGACATTGTTGTGTAACGGCTTACTGACACATTTGATATGTTGTGTAACGGCTTACTGACACATTTGATATTGTTGTGTAACGGCTTACTGACACATTTGACATTGTTGTGTAACGGCTTACTGACACATTTGATATTGTTCTGTAACGGCTTACTGACACATTTGACATTGTTGTGTAACGGCTTACTGACACATTTGATATGTTGTGTAACGGCTTACTGACACATTTGATATTATTGTGTAATGGCTTACTGACCCATTTGATATGTTGTGTAACGGCTTACTGACACATTTGACATTGTTGTGTAACGGCTTACTGACACATTTGATATTGTTGTGTAACGGCTTACTGACACATTTGACATTGTTGTGTAACGGCTTACTGACACATTTGATATTGCTGTGTAACGGCTTACTGACACATTTGACATTGTTGTGTAACGGCTTACTGACACATTTGATATGTTTTGTAACGGCTTACTGACACATTTGATATGGTTGTGTAACGGCTTACTGACACATGTGATATTGCTGTGTAACGGCTTACTGACACATTTGATATTGCTGTGTAACGGCTTACTGACACATTAGATATTGCTGTGTAACGGCTTACTCGGAGGATAGACCCATGTCCTACTCTTACTATATAATAGATGTGTATGGTTCTTCTATGTGCTAGGAGGATAGAGTCGTAATACACGGGACAGCACGAGGTACACAGTACATTTGAAAACGCAACACTTGGTATTTTTTGAATTTCTAGGGTGGAAACGAAGTCCGCGTGAAAATGTGTTTTAACTGAAAGAAGTAGAGCAAATAGTATGCACATGCCGATCGCCTTATGTTAACCTTTGGGACGACAAAGAGCCTTGTGTACTAACATCAAATACAATCTTGATTTGAACAAAAAGCCAGCGGTCTAAAAATAGTCGAAAATCAAAAACGTTGCGTTTCTAAATGTACTGAGTAAATAAGCTGGACACAACTTTACTAGTTATGCCGAGCATAACAATCACATGGAAGTGACATATACACTGTTTCTAATGGATGCCAAATGACCAAATATAAGTGTAATCTACAAAGCAGGATTCAACTGAGAAGAACATTCTCCTATACAATAAGCAGTTGGTCCGAAGTTTAAACTCTCGCCACATGTCCAAACCAGATACTAACACTGAATGACCTCTAATTTGGTGATGCACATCCGTGGCCGGGATAGTAAATGGGATGGAAATGACGTAAAACTTCATTCACACAAACCTATACAGAGTACCATTGTCAATACACTGATAAACGTCAACTGTCATTGACACTTATTAATAAACGTGGCAATGGTTATGATCCAATAACGACAGATATGTAATAATATACCATTAACGTTTTCAGTGATCTGTCCTTGCTTGGTATGAGGAACTCATCTATGTCAATTATTGAGAAGTAGGTATAACCCCTCAGTCTCTCATATGCGTCGTGATTAGTCACCCTTTGATCAGTATACATTTGATAATTTGTCACGCTGAAGTTCCGTGGAAGAATATCTGCAAAATAAAATAATTTATGAAAGTGTCTCTTTAATAATTTAAAGTTCGATGAGTTTCAATGAACCTGTTCATACAGGTTTCAACCGGTTCCTAGAGGGCGCTATATACTCGTTTGCACGTGCAAAGCGAGTATACGCTGACGTGTACCGAACATAATTTTTTTTCTGTCATTCGAATCCGACAGGCAAACAGTAAAGTCGCTTTTCCCACCCACCCACCCATCTACGTCAGAACTTTAATATAAAGTTACAATAATCGTAGTATTACCATAGACGATGCTTAACGGCACCGACGGGTTAAATATGGCTGAAGTACACCGGAAAATGTATTTCAAGTAAAACCATGTTATGTATCATGATGAATTATATATTAGCACAGCAAGACAGTATTCAAAGAATTGTTATTAACAATTGTTATTTATAGTTCTTTTGTAGTACCGTTCTAAGAAGGATGGACATAGGCTGTGATGAGTTCCGGACAATAAACAGTAAAAACAGGAGCTACAGTGTTTAAACGCGCAGTGTTTCAACTTCTAGCTCTTAGTGAGAGCTTTATAGCTCTGTGTTCAATTCATATGTTATAAGGTACATTGGACAGGATCTCCAATATTCAAGGAGCAGGAACCGGAATCATCGCCATTGAATTATGTTGTTAATAATTCGAATAAATGTTTGCCTGTGCGAATTAACACCCTTTTTAGTGTTTGTTATTCTTTTAGAATGTAACATTTATTGGTATAATTTGAAAACCTGAGGTTCTAGAATTATTTTGGAGAATAGATCATAAATGTTTTATGTTTGTTTGAACAGAGCGAATTAAAACATAAAGTATGGTACAATCATGTTTAAGTTCCCTTTGATGCATGTGCTAAACGTCTAAACTTCTATACACGGTAGAAAGTATATAGCGATCATGAACAGTAGTCCTATATGTCTATTGCGCTCTCTTTCGCTCTTTCACACGTGGGTATTTAGGACAGCCCCTTTTCCTTAACATAGAAGTTTAAAGAGATAGTTAGCATTCACAGTGTATAGATCACCGACGTCTTTACATCCCAGAGGATGGTATGCGTCTAACTTATTAAAGAGGTCTAACATCATTGTTCTTTGATTATTCCGAAATTGTATAGTACTTAATAAAATATGAATACGTCATATTTAACATCATAATCTTTCTAAAAGGAAGATTTCTTAAAACATGTGTAAACGCACAAACACCTTCAACAACCACGAAACTGTACACTTCGGATTCAATACACCGTTATTTGGTAACAAATATTCTGACTGCTTTTTCTATGGTTTCGTTAAATTGACGGTTTCAGTGGATATATAAATTTAACTAAAGAACATACAACACTTTCTTTTGGCATATGCTCTCCCCATATGCCAAACACATACTCAAAGTCTAGGAAACAATAATGCTGAAAGCAAACATCTTTAAGCCCGATAACAATAGCCGAATTATAAACTTGCCTGAGATTTCATTAATAGCAAGAATCAGGCCAAGTTTGATACAGAACAGGTGTAAAATGAAGGCACTATTGTCTTAACGAGACGAACTACAGCAGTTTAATTAAATCAAGGGTCACGTCTTTAGTGCTTCGATCTAGCTGTTTTTCATATTTCTTCTAGCTTTTATTGATAGCACCAATCTGACCAAATCTGGTAAAGTTAAAAAGGAAGGTCCTATCTTCTTAACCAAGCTAACTATAGTATATTTAATTGAATTAAGCATCAAGGGCCGGCTTTTCATCTGTCCTCCGTAGTGAAAGGTCATGAAATGTGAGCTCTCTCTTTATCATAAAATGTACATCTGAAATACTGGAGTAATTAATACTTTCTTATATCAGTGTGGAGATAGGAAGTGCAGGATATAAACTATTAAATGGTTTTTAACAAACTATAAGTTTAAAAACAAGTGTTTTGAAGAAGTTGACTATTTTTGTGTGAGTAATGTAAGAACCCCTTCTGGGTAGTTGTGCACAAGTAACAGCTAAATGTATCAGTCAAATATTTTAAAGCAACCACATGCTGTGAAATAAGGCTGCTGGTATCAGGGCCAGTGCTCTGATTGTGAGACCTCATACAGTGCATAGAGACACACATGTGTTTGTAGGAAACAGAATGTAATATGCTCTGAATAGGGAGTTCAATTTCATGGAAGGCAAATACATATGTCATCCATTAAATCTATTATATACAAACTTGGATTAAGTGGACCTCCTATGGGGTCAAGCACAGACATAGTGTGTGACTAAGTTCTGTTTTTAAATATAAAAACAAAAACAAAAAAAAAACGTATTAAAACAAATACATAATAAAAACGTGCTCATTGTACCATAATAATGTCATCATGAAGTAAGTGTAAGACAAAGTGTGCATCACATCTTAACAAAAAGTAAAAATAAGAAGCCAGTCTAATGAATCTCAAAGTATTTAATTAATATCACAATCTCAGTAAATCAAAATGATATACCACGTAGATGAAGAAGTGTCCCTCAAAGTGAGACCCCAAAGGGAAGATTCTTTCCTGTTCAGTCAGAATTCTCAGCATGATGATGCAACACTTTCGCCAATCCAGTCTGAATCGCAGTCTAAACTTCAGCAAGAAGACACAACACATTCGTCAATTCATTCTCAATCGCAGTCCTTAATTGCCGGGTAATCAACCCCAGTAAAGAGGATATCCGCAACAGAAAAATAAGAGAGTGTAAGAGATCGGTTTAATGGTATATTATACCATGTCATACCAAGTGATGGACAAATTACAATACTGTTCTCCACCAAAAGAAATATAAAAAGATCGGACAGGGAAAGTAGCATTCAAGGAGGACAGTAAACCACAAAACACAGAAACAAACACGCAAACAGACAAACAAGAAGGCAAAAGCAATAATAAATGCAAACGACATCACAAACACAAAAAGGGTTGACAATAGGGCTACCGCCTTGGAACGGTCAGTGGCAAAGTAGGCCACTGGGGGTTTAAACCGGTTCTAGGGTGCACCAAACCTCACACTTACCCTACTGTCATCCCATTAAAACAGGACAGTGTAAATAAAGAAATCCCCGCCATGATCTAATCTCTAACCAGCAAGGCAGCATCAATAGGCAATATAAGTAAAACACAAATATGCTCGTGTAAATATAATACAAAAAAACAATAGCCTAGAAAGCCACAATGAAGGTACTCAATGACTTTGCAGAAGCCAGAGCAGTAAGAGAATAAACCATTAAGGGCACGACAAGAAAGATCATGGACAAACATCAAATGCCACCGTCCCAATGGGCTTTAGGTAGGCGTCATCATAGGGTCCACAGCCTGTACGGTCATCGTACAATTAAAGAGGAAAGCATAGTGGCGAACTGTAAAAGGGTCCACCACCAAGCATGCAGTACGTTGCAAAATGATAGGGTCATAACCTCTTTTGATAAACTTTTTAACAAGTTTAACAAAGATAGTATGAAAGTGATCATGACCTAGAATCTTACGAAGTTTATAAATCACATCACCATAGAAGTCAGGTTGTGATAGTCCTTGTCGCAGAAGAGTCCTTAAATTACTTTTATATTTGGAAAGAAGAACAGGGTTACGATAATAACATTTTGCAAAGGTTTTACGAAGTTTATGGTAACGGTAACCCTGATTGAGTAACTTTTTAGTTATACAAAGATTACGAATATTAAAGTCCTCAACTCGAGTACAAGCTCTAGAAAAACGAATAAGTTGAGACACATATACCCCATAAGAAGTTGCTCGGGGAACATCCCCATCCAAGTGGGGATAATTAACAATGTCAAAATTAAAATCATCTCTCTTGTCATAGAAAGACCTCTAAAACAAATTCTTAGCGTTGGTTGAAAAGAAGTGCATGCAAGACGCATAAGTGATACGAGGGCAACATACACCACGCATATTCGTGGCAAGTGGTGTTCTTTAACAAGTGACAGTAATGCAGAATCTATTATCGTCACCGTACATGCAATGGAGAGCAACACATCTCACAAGATCAGCAACACGCCTTTTACAACCAGTATGCTGGTGGAATTATTCTGTATCAGCACTGCATAATGTATCAAAGACATCTACCCCGACTGTGGAGGACAACATGCATCTTCTTCATCACAGTTTTGGTTTATGCATCCAGTACACAATGGGGGATGCACAGCCAGAGTCAAACCAACGCTTAATAACTGGATTAGCAGTCAAGTTGCAGAACTTTAACAAATTAGTAAAAAAAACGCTGGAACAGCTCAGTTATTATAAATAAAACAATTGACACTCGAATGCATATATTTCTTGCAGTATACAAATCTCACTCAGTCTATGAATTATCAGAGACCCCCTCGGTGATGAATATTTGGCGACAAACATCACCACGTGTGAGGACCCTAAAGTGATTCCAGGTGGAGCTCCATATACCTACATTGAGACTTACTAAGAACCAAGCAGGATCAACACATTCAGGAACTTAACAAAGTAAAGAACTGAGAAACCAAAATAAAGATAACAAATCTGGTTCGAAATGGATGAAAACTCAGAAGAAACAACAAACCAGACCACAACTCTAAAACAAAGCCAAACATTAATCATTGGTGACTCCATCTTATCCGTGTAAATAGAAAATGCTTGAATGATAATGTTGTATGTCAACCCATTCCTGTTGCAACTAGTGACACTATTATTAACAAAACTCAATTTTTCGAAATGGCAAAATTTGATAACATTGTAGAGTACGTTGGTGTCAACATGCGTCAAGACATACATACTTGGAATATTTCGAAGAAAAATATGACCAACTTGTTGCATACATAAAATGTCAAATCTCAAACTGTGCAATATACCTATGTACGTCCTGTCCTCGAGGTGATACCGACGTCAAGGATGTCAATGAAGTAACTACATGTATTAGACTCTATAAGTCTTAAATGTGGTCAAACAAAGTGTTTTTGTATGTCGATAAACGATGAACACATTAATCCGTCGGAAAGTGTTTGCATTTTGAATACAGATAGTACTGATATTGATAGAATAAAAACTGAAGAAGACATATTTACCGAGCAAAATGACCAACACGACAATTATGGCTTATCAACACTGTATGACACTTCTTATCAACATAACAGTAATATATACCATGATATAAAACTTGATGAAAATTTGAATTACGATGTTACTTCATCCATCAGTACCCAAAACTAATTAAATTCAGGGTTAACATGCAAAGGCTTTAAAATAGGCCACATTAAGGGTCAAGGTATACACAATAAATTTGACCAAATTGATATAAAAGTATATAATGCAAATAATGATGCTCATATTTTTGGACTAAGTGAAACAAAGCTTAAATGTTTTCATCCTGGCAACTTCTTTCAACTAGACAACTATCAGTTATTTAGAAAAGAGAGAGTAATTTCAAATCAACGAAAGGAAGAAGGAGGTGGAATTGTTGTGTATGTAAGGAATGGCGTTACGGTTGAGAGAATGAGTGATATTGAGACGAATAAAGTTAGAAGTGTTCCAAAAAGATCGAAGAGCTTTCTGGTAGGTATGATTTACAGGCATCCAAATGAAACTATTGTATGGAATGACAATATTGAAAATTTAATAAAAAAGGTACTAGCATCACAAAACGAGATGTACTTGTTAGGAGATTTTAACAGACAAAATAGTCATGGTTAGAACATATGGAACCATTTGGGCTATTTCAAAAAGTAAATAAAGTAACCAGGAAATCCACAAATTCGAAAACCCTGATATATCATACATACTGCAATGTGCAAGCAAATATTAGCTCTATCGATATCCCTCACATAGGATTAAGTGACCACTTTCCTATATTTCTTACTCGAAAAACAAATTGTGCACAGCCTAAATTGCCGCATCATACTATATCATACCGATCTTACAAACATATAAAATGGAGGTCAATTTCATACACGATCTGCAGTTTGCACCATGGGATATAACAAATTACTTGATACACAAACACAATTGTAGAAACATGGTCATCTATGTTTTTGAATATTATAGACAAATGATTGCCCATGAAATCACATACTAATAGGGTGAAGTATAAACAACAGCCAAAGTGGATAACTCCTGATTCCTTTGATGCCATAAACCAACAGATAGATACAAATCATTAAAGGATGAAAATCTATACACAATATGGCGAAATAAAGTCGTTACACTTATTAATAATCCAAAAAGCACAATATTCAGCTTTGATAATAAAAAGCAATTTAAAAAAAACTGGTAGTGTATGGAAAATATTCAAAAAAATAGGAGTCAATAAAAGAAATAGCAACTCAAATATTCCTTCACTAAAAATTGACGAAAATGAGATCAATGAATTCAGCAAAATTGCAAATGAGTTTAATAGTTTCTTCGTTACAGTAGCATCAAACATAAAAGAACCTGCTGTAAGGTCAGAATTTGAAAAACGTAAATATGTCTGTTCCTGAAGAAACCTTATTTAAAATTCCAGAAATTGCACGGGAGAAAGTTGAAAAGTTCTTAAAATATTGATACATCTAAGGCCACTGGATGTGATCTTATTGGTCCGCGGATAGTATTACTTATATATGTAATCAATGTATAAAGACTGCAGTATTTCCAGATACATGGAAAGAAGGTAAAGTAGCCCCTCTTCATAAAAGTGGGTTACAAGATGATATAAATAACAAAAGGCCTATCTCAGTCCTTCCTATTCTCTCTAAAGTTTTAGAAAAACATGTACACGACTCTTTAATAGAATTTAATCTGGCTTCAACCTAACCATTCTTGTGAAACTGCCTTAATGGCAATGATAAGCACATGGCTTGAAGCAATTAATAATGATCTTTTAATTGGATTAGTTATGATTGACTTTAAAAAGGCATTTGACCTTGTGGACCATAACACTCTTTTAAAAAGGCTGAAACTCTATAAACTGTCAGATGATACTATTTCATGGTTTTCCTCATACTTACTCAATCGAAAACAAAAGGGTATCGGTCAACAATACTATGTCTGAAGATGAAATTATTACAATATGAGTTCCACAAGGCTGAATTCTTGGCCCTCTACTCTTTTTTATTGTTATAAATGACCTACCGCTTTATACTGACCAAATAAATACTGATCTGTATGCAGATGATACTACCATTTTTGATATTGGAGTTTCACGCTCTACAATTGAGAGTAACTTACAAAAGTCATTAGACAATCAATTTAGCAAGTTGGTTAACATGCAATTGTACGCTAAATAAATACTTCAAAGACAAAAATAATGCTTATAACTACTCACCAAAAGAGAGCTTGTATGAATACTGACAATTTATATTTGAATATAAACAATGATAGTCTGAATACGATAGCTAAAAGCAAAATACTTGGTGTTTTTATAGACAATAACTCGACACGAACTTCTCATACAGATAACATGAGCAAAATATGACATCCAATGTATGGCTATTGTCGCGAATAAAGACATATCTTTCTATTAAGCATAGAACTCAATTTTATAAAACTTACATTCAACCCCATATAGATTATTTTAATACTGTATGGCGAGGTGCATACAAATACACCTAGATAGAATGTATCGTCTTCAAAAACTCGCATGTAAGATAATATTGGACTATAATGTTGAGGATGTAGTAGCATGCAAGAATTAAAACTATTAACAGTATTTGACCGATTATATCTGCGAAAAGCAGAGTTTATATTTAAAGTATACATATTTGAAACCCTCAGTATGTAAATGAAATATTCAGATGTCGAATAGCAAATGAAAAATTACCTGTTTTGAGATCAGAAACAGCCCATAATTTCATCCCCCCACAACCAAAGAAAGAAATATTCAATCAAAGTGTTACATATTCTGGACCAATCATTTGAAATAACTTGCCAGACAGCTTAAAAAGCTTGAAAACAGTTGATTATTTTCATTGTAACTTCGTAAAAAGGATAAAACACACATTATAAAGTTATAATTGTATTACTAAAACATCGAGAGTGATTTTAAAGATTGCGAATAATATATCTAAATCTGAAATTATTTGAGTTCAGAATAATTAATTTCCGGTGAAACATTTTGTCAACAGAATACTAGAGAATATAGGCGAGATAGTTATGTACATCTGACAGTATGATTGTATGTAAGTATTTTGGAAAGTGTTAGAGTTTAGCTGTGTTTGATGTGTTTGTGTGTTTTGTTATTATCAAATAATTAATATCTCTTTTTGTTTTGTCTATGTTTTTAGGTATTTACATGTCATAATATTTTTGTGCATGTTTTATGTTTCTTAATTATTATTATTATTATTTGTGTATGTGGCTGCGTACAAGGGTGTGTGAGGCTGGCTGCTGATATATTATTATTTTATTCATTATGTTTAACCAATTTGCCAATAATTAATGTAAATGTGTAAATAATAGAGAGTCACATTAGTTTTGTAACTAAATGTGTATTACCCTCTGTAAATAAAGTCTATTATTATTATTATTATTATTATTACTACGGTCAATAGAGCTAATAAGACGGAACATTTTGTCAACTATTAGGACTTCGGACTTCTTAACATAGGATTAAGCCAAGATTGAGCCAGCCATAACTATAATGTTATAGAATGTATTTTATAGCAGTGTCTGGATATACCGTCTTCCGATATCTAGTAAGGAACGGCATCGACCAGTCATGTACGTGTGTTGTAACCCTAAAGATAACAACGAAGGTAGCAAGATGAACTAAATGTAACACTTTTGGGACTAAAGGTAACAACCTACACTTAAGGTAACAAATTATGCACTAAAGGTAACACGATTTTTGACCTGCACTAAAGGTAACACTCCTATGCCCTAAAGGTATCAACACATTTTTGGAGCAATACTGACTGGAAATGTAGGTTGCTCATCTAAAAAAATGTTATTGCTTTAGCAGAATGCTTCCCCTTTGTTATACAAATAAAATACATTACACTTTCATTTGATATTTCCAAACGTATTCCGAGTGTTTTTATCATTTACAGTTTTAACAAGTTCATTAACCAGCCACATCAGCGTGGAGAAACACGTGACCTAAAATGGTACTGAACATTGGAAAAAATGGCGAATGTTTTCTAAACTAGTGAAGTAAACACGAGGTAAGTACTATTTCCATTAGTAAGTTTTATTTAAGATATCGCCCATTCTATGCAGCTGGAAGAGCGCTTTCTCTTGATATATCTGTTAGCTGTGTTCCTTCTCCGACAAGACAAGATGATCTCCATGTCATTTACAGAGTGGCGTGTATTAAGTAGTCTTCCGGGAACAAGATGCACAAGAGGGCCTATATCACTCTACTGGGTTGAATAGTCTAATAAATACCGATAAAGGTGATAAGGCTTACTGGAAAACACATTTTTAAAATCTCAACGGCTATAACTCTGATGGGTCTAGTCTGATGTCTTTCGTTGGTGGTTTATCCTGATATCCATCAGAAACTACAACAGAAGACCGACAAAAGTGCTTTGTTATGAAGGAACAGTACTCTGTGCAGATTGCCTCATATGTTAGACCGCGTGTATATGGTATTCTATGGATTACTGCACCACCATAAAGAAGGTATTTCAGTCACCCAGTTCTTTGTAATCTGAGTGCGTATCAGCGAAGCTCCAAAGCGCATCGGCGAGTTCCGGTTTGTTAGCAGCTCTAATCAACCCGTCAGTGTCAAAAAGTGCCAGAGGATGTGTACATAATTTGTAAGAGAATGTATCAGGCAATTACTCGTTTCCTTTGCCTGTCCTGAAACAAACACTGCACTCCTAGTGATCAATAGCATAGTAATAGTAGTATAGATGACGCAATCAACCTCGAAGTTGATACATGTATTAAGAACGTTATACTTTTGGGTAACTTCAACTTCAATATGCTTTCTCAACAAAACGCACGAAAAGTTAACTCACTCTGTCAACAATTTGGCCTTGAACAGGCAATTAATGAACCGAGACCTCGGCTTCTCTTGCTGATCTCCTTCTTGTTTCCGAAACAAATAATCTAATTACTAGTGCAGTTGCCGTGCCTTTTCTAGACCAGGATGAGATATCATTGTCCTATCTACGGTATTTTTAAGTTCAAAAAGCCACAGGCGAAATCGTTTACACGGCGGATTTGGTTATATGAATAAGGCGATTATAATCGCATGAGAGATCATGCTACAATGACTAACTGGAACGACTTAATCCACGATGATATCAATATATATGCACTTAATATAACACACAAGATCATTGATTTGAGTTATTCCCAATAAGACCGTCCAAATAAGGCATTGTGAGCCTTCGTGGATAACTAATAACATCAAACGCCAAATCAGGGCTAGAAAACGTACCTATCAAAAAGCCAAACAAACCAAGTCTGAATACCATTGGAACAAATTCAAATTGTTACGTAATGAAGTTATTTCAGAAATTCGTGCTTCCAAACTACTATGCTTTGAAAATAATGCAAATAAATTAACTACTACAAATATTTCACCCAAGGATTGGTGGAAAACTCTCAAATCACTTATACAACCTAACGCAAAGTCATAATTATCAATAACGGTTCCATAATTACAGATGATTATGAAAAGGCAAATATCTTGAATGACTTCCAAAATCGAACTTTATTGAACGACAACAATACCGATCTTCCAAACATCCAACAAGTCATTACACATTCTACACTCAGTACACTTACGCTGCTACCTGATGAGGTTTACCAGTTCCTACTATCATTACCTTCCGGGAAAGCAACTAGTCCTGACGAAATAAACAATCGGGTTTTGTGGAAACTTGCTAACGAGCTTCTGTCCCACTATGTGATTTCTTTAATAGATCAATTATTTGAGGCATTTTCCAAAACACTTGAAAAGGGTCGTTTGTATTTGCAGTGTTCCATCAAAAGTAAATAATTATAGGCCTATATCGCTTTTGAGTGTCATTGATAACGTTTTTGAAAGACTACTTTTCAAGCATATTTTCAATTTCTTAAGAGATGTTAACTTTCTTTCTGCTTTCAGTCAGGATTCATGCCTAGCGATGCTACTATTAACCAACTCACGCACGTGTACAACTCATTTTGCCAGGCAATTGACGCCGAAAAGGAAGTGTGAGTAATATTATTTGATATACGTAGAGCATTTGATCGTTTTGGCACAAAGGTCTCTCAAACTCAAAGCTGCAGGTATTTCTGGTCATATTAATAAACTTCTTGCTAACTATCTTAGTAACAGACGGCAACGTGTGGTTATTCCATGACACAAATCGAAATCAAAAAAGAAAGAACGCCGATGTTCCACAGGTTTCATTTTTGGGCCCCTTTCTCTTCTGTGTATATATTAACGACATTTTTTCAAGTATCAATTTAAACATTTGCTTACAAGCTGAAGATAAAAGTTTGTACCTTATTATTGACAAGTATATTGACGGCATAAATATTGAGATTATAATTAATCAGGACACCAACAAAATAGTTAAATGGGCGGAGAAATGATTAGTTTATTTCAACCGTTCTAAAACTAAATCCATGTTAATATCTCGCAAAGGAAACCCACCTCTGAACCGACCCCTTGTAATGTCAAATCAACAAATATCTTAAAAATCCTACCACAAACAACTGAGTATAAATCTCTCGAACGACTGTTCCTGGCATGCACACATTGAATATGTAAAGGATAAAGCACGAAAACGCATTAATATCCTGCCTAAACTCAAATTTCAGCTTGATCGGAAATCTTTAGAAATTATTTACACTTCTTTCATCAGACCTCTATTAGAATATGGTGATGCTATCTGGGACAATTGTACCAATTATGAAATACAAGACCTTGATAAAATCCAAAACGAAGCTGCACGTATAGTCATAGGAGCAACAAAATTGGTATCTGTTCACGACCTTTACAAAGATGTTGGTTGGGAAACACTCGAGACTCGAAGAAGCAAACACAAACGTATACGTTTATATAAAATGGTAATAGTGCAACTCCTCCTTATCTTACATCACTAGTGTCCCCCATGGTCAGTGTAGCATGAAAGTATAGGTTAAGAAATTAGATAACTTCAAAGTACCATTCTCTCGTACACAATTATATTCCACATCTTTCTAACCTTCTGCTATTCGAGAATGGAACAATCTCCCTATTGATGCAGGTAACTCCAGCTCTATTATTTCCTTTAAGCAACGCCTCATAAGCGACAAAATTCAAATTCATAAATATTATTGCTCAGGAAATAGAATAGCACAAATTCTAAAAGCACGCTTACGAACAAATTGTAGTTCTTTGAAAGAACACTTACTTAATAAAAGCATCGTCGAATCTTCTCTTTGTAGATGTGGAAGGATCGAACGTACTAACCATTTTATCTTTGAATGCCCATTATATGGTAATTCACGTGCGACCCTATTACAGGAACTGAATCTACTTTGCCCTGTTTCCTTAAAAAATTGTACTATTTGGCGATTTAAGTGTTTCATACGATGTGAATTCAAACATATTTAAAGCGGTCCAGACATACTTATTGACTAGTAAACGGTTTTCGGTTATATAGGGAGATGCAGGCAAGTCAAACTTGTTTCTTTGGTGTGCTCCTAAATGCCAAAAACCTAGCGGATATGTCTTCTATGCGAATCCCGTTCCTTTTTTTTAGTTTTTTCCTTGCTACATGTACCTTTCTCTACTTTTCTTAATTCATACCCATACTATTTTCGTTATCTTCGTTTCTATATTCTCTAATGTAAATCGAATTATTTCTTAGTCTTTAAATTTTTACTGAATTTATTTTCTTTTCTTTTAGTATTAGCATATGTTCTATCGATTGATACAAGCATTTTTAAAATTCAAATTTACCGCTATCTTATCCTTACCATATTCAACCCGTGGTTAATAACTATATAATATTTTATATTTTTTTCTGATCCTTTTGTTTGTGTGTACAAATATTGTGTATTTTTGTAGCTATTTGGAAATACAAATGTTTAAACCAAGTGCCGACTCAAAGTGCGCTGACATTTTTGTTTAGTTAATATTTTGACGAAACGAAGACAAACTGAGGACGAAACGCAATTCATTTTGATACTAAAACAGTTTTTATAAAAAGAAGAAGAAGAAATGTTTTTTACTTAAACTATTACATAGTTTTTCGTCAAATAAATATACAATTGTCGAATGCAAATAACTGTAGTACAAACGGGCAAGATTGTAAATGAACTATTAACCGGATAGCGCAATTATCCGAATTTCGATGTTTTTCTTCTGAAGCAAATTTGTTTTCTAATCATATATTTATGTTTTAGCAACAATGAACAAATATTCTGTTGCAGTTGGTCCGGGGTGTTAAATTACTTTCACATGCCTAATAACATATAGTCGCTGCCAAGCGAAGGTGCGCGTGAAGTCACATCGTGTTTTTCACTTGATGAGAAAACCTTGAAAAAAATCTCTTGAAAAGAAATCGCCCACAACTCATACAAAATACGATGTTTGTAGAGTTTCTCGACCTGTGTATTTGCTTTATAATTGTTTTCAACATCCAATACGTTCGTCTAGCATAGATCAGCATACATGTACGACTTGAATGCTCGATTTATGAGAAAAAATGTGAAAATACACCTTGCATTCAAAAAAGTAGGAGAGTTGACATTTGGAAACATATAAACATACAGTTGTATGGTTTCTTGTTTTCTAAGTACATACTTAGAAAAATATATGGATATCAAAAGTGGCCATATTGCTTTTGAGCGGTAAGAAGGAAGAGTTATAGCACAAACTCGTGAGACTCATTTGTGAGAAACGTGGAGATAATAGTTTCCTTTATATACCACTTCAGATGCAGGCAGGGAATTCGTGGCCGAGTGGTTCGAGTCTCTGACTTGCAATCACTTGCCCCTCACCGCTGTGGTTTCGATCTTTCAGGGGCCTAGGAATGTTTATGTGAGGAAGCTATCCAGCTGGCTTGCGGAACGTCGGTGGTTCTACCCAGGTGCCCGCCCGTGCATGGAAAAGAGGCACCTAATGAGGTCTTTCTCCACCAATGGAAGCTGGAAAGTCGCTATATAACCTTAGCTGTTGGAGCGACTATAAAACCCAATTCAATTCAATTCACATACAGGCAAAAATAATCATTCATGCCGAAAAATGGGTCTTACAAGTAGCAAGAGTAAGGGAGAATTGAAATAGTGTATATAAAACACCTAACTGAAAGTGCCCATGACGTGTGGCATCTTTGACAAACTCTTGCCCGACCTAAAATTAAGACACCCAGTAGGTAACTGTCCTAGAAGATATCAAGGAATCCCCATAAATTTGGACAATTCCATTGTAAAGATCTTTTGACCTGGAACCGAGATTACAACGAGCTTTTAAATAGCCTCGAACTTCTATCGAAATTATAACGCGATTACCTGTCATAATTTTACACACTAGTCTGTTTCAAATTGTCTACGAGTTTGATTGCGTATATGTATGTCGATAAATGTAGTAGCGTTTGACAGGGAAGAATAGCGCTATGCAAATGTGACAGTCAAATAATATTTTAGTTGGTATTCTTTAGCTGTGTGTGCATTGACAAAATATAAAGAACACCCTTCGTATGCCTGTTTAGCAGTCATTGAATATCTTGAATCTAACCAGGAGAGAGCTGACACCAGCATGCCTATTATTTATTGCTATACATCCAAGTTCAAAGCCAGGTAATGTTTTGTTGTTTTTCTTCTTAGAACAGACACGGGTGTACATATATTACTAGTATATCACTTTGACCATTTGGGTGTATTCTTTGAGACTGACATGAAGAGAGTTTAGATTTGACCACATTAATCATTTTACATATTAGTTTTGATAAAAGTTAATGTTGTTAACTTGAACGGATCTTGTGACACACTCACAGGGGGCGACACTTGTTGATCTTCCTTTGAAATTGGCAAGAAACAGACATTTATTGTAATGATGAACAGTGCTGGTGAGCTTCAAGAATTATCTAAATTTATGTCTCTGAATACCTTGAGAATCAAAAAAGTGCTAGAAAAAAAGAGCGTAAAGACAAGGAAGTTACCGCCCCAGATGATATGTTTATTCTTTTTATATCAGGTGTGCATACCAGTGACTGATTTATAGAGGAAGACTCAATATAGTATGGCTATGACATTGATAAAGACACACTACTTTTACACCTCATGTTATGAAACAAGCTGTTGAACGACCAGAATTACTGAGTGAGTTTCATTGCTTTGTCGATGGTCAATGTAATGATGTTTGTTTATCAATAAACAGCCGTGTGCATACTATATGAATGCTATTATGCATGAATTTGTATGACGAAGATTTCTGATTAAGATAAGCTCTAGGAATAAAGATGTTTTGGTGATATATTGTGATTATATCACAACGAGATGTTACACATACTGATGTAAATCTTATTAATGTAATAATTATGTCAAAATAAATTCTGAAAACGTATATATTAATATCAATGTACAAAATATGCATATAGTACACGAAGGACAAGAGGAGCTCATTAAGAGATTTTTAGAAGACAAAACTCTGAAAATAGTCCTACGTTTTACATTGTGTCGTCTTAATAATATCGCATGTGTTTTTGGCATGTCAAATACACTGAGACATTTGCATTGCAAAATCAAATTGGAATTGTTCAGTCCCTTTCTAGGTTCGAATCGGGAGCCGGTAACTAGGAACAATGTTCCCGTTTCCCGATTCGGCGCGTATTTGGAACAGGTATCTGCGTGTGTTAAAGCCTGCTGAAATGGCTTTGAAATCGTAAATTATCATATTAATTGATGGTTAGGAGACATAACTATGAAAAGAAAATCCTACTTTTTTTATTTTTCATTATTTATAACATCGTCGTTTTCCATAAAACTGGGATATTTGCATTGCAAATAAAAGTGGAGTCGTTCAGTTCATTATTGAATTCGAATCGGGAACCGGGAACTAGGAATCAGTTCCCGGTTCCTGATTTGGCGCGAATAAGGAACTGGCTCCTTTGTGTGTTAACGCCTGCATAAATTGCGTGGAAATCACATTACTTGATGTTAGGAGTCATAACTCTGAAAAATAACATCCTACGTTTTTATGTTGCCGATTTTATAACGAATAAGGAACTGGATTCTGTGTCTTGTTAAAGCCTGCTGAAATTGTGTGAATTACAGTATAATTTATATCATTCTGCAAAAAACATCATGCTTTTTTTATTTTGCAGAGTTAAATACATCGCACGATGTTTTTCATCACACTGGGATATTTGCAATATGAAAATCAAGGTGATATTATTTTATTTCAGTAAGGTTCAAATCGGGGACAATGAACTGGGAACCGGAAACCAGCTCCTAGTTACCAGTTCCTGGTTCCCATTTCGATTCGAATAAGGAACCGGGAACTGGAAACCGGAATCCGGCAACCAGAAACCATCTTTCTGCTCATGGATTTGCCGCATTTATACCGTTTTAAACGCTGGTAGTAAATGGCAAATTTCAAGAATCGCCTTAGCGATTTATGGTAAATGTGTAATTCACAATCGCCGAACGCCGAAATATAGCGCTTCATGGAATTTAAAATTTACAACCGTCGTCCAAAACCTCATAAACCCCGAAGAAATGACAATCAATTATTATATTTACACTATTTACTCAAAATAACGTGCATAGGGAGAATGATAATGATAAACAAGTGCAAGAGAGACATTTAGTGTCTGTGTATGTTCAGACAGTGTAATAGACAAATAGGATGCGTGCACATTAGCCTCGTATCCTTAAAAAGTGAAGTGTATTCGACATTAGACACTATTTTCAACAGAAAATATAAAGAGAATATAAAAAATAACAAATACTATCTATGTGTGGCTTATTATTCTTGAAAATAAATAATGGTGGAATGACCAATCGGATGACATTAAATAGTCGAATGACAAATCGGATGACAGTAAATAGTCGAATGACCAATCGGATGTAAGTAAATAGTCGATTGACCAATCGGATGTAAGTAAATAGTCGAATCACCAATCGGATGTAAGTAAATAGTCGAATGACCAATCGGATGTAAGTAAACTGTAAGTATTGTACCAAGAAGGATTGTTTGTTACCTTTAGGGCATCGGGTGTTACCGTTAGTGCAGGTCAACACTCGTGTTATCTTTAGTGCCTTAGTTGTTACATTTAGTGTAGGTCGTTACCTTAGTCCCAACATATTTACCTTTATTGCAGCTTGTTACCTGCAGTGTAGTTGTAACCTTTAGGGTCGCAACATACGTTCATCTTAGATCGTGGTATGGTAGAAAATTGGAAAAGGCACTATGATGAAACGTCGATGAATTAAATATAAATATAATTAACTTTTTGGTGTCAAATTTTATTGAGCTGCCGAAATTTTGTGTTTTTCTATGGTTAACAGACTGTAATCATGTAGTTGATGATACGCATGCATTACAATTCCTAGTGAACTCGTCTAAAACACATATTTTGCAATATCCAAAGACTACCGTTTTACTTGCTGAAATGACATTTTCGGAGATCAGTTTACTGTAGAGTAACATGTGCTAATTATTATATGTATTTTAGCAACATAACGTTCATTCGTCTCTGTAGCGCAGTTGGTTGAGGCGTCGTGTTAGTGCCGGAAAAGTCAGGGTTCAAGCGTGCTGATTTACTTTCCCTTTTATTTTTTAATCTTAATTTTATGGCTTACATTATTGCAAATGGTAACGTTGCAATGAACAGTTCCTTTACATTTTCACTTTGATAACGCAATCTTATAAATACACTTGATAGGTAGAGGTGAACAGTTTATATGTTTTGTATGCACACGCTAACACAAACGTATCCCTTACATGTGAACAATGTATTTCTGTGCTAATGTATAGTTCTAACACGTCGTGTTACAAGGGTGAATTGTAATCAATATGTGAGGCATGAAAAGGTATTTGAACCGAGAGAAGCGAGGTCGACCACCTTGATTCAAAATGTTTGGTAGGAAGAACTGATGGTAAAACTCGGGAAGAATGTGTCTGGTAAGAAAAATTGGGCGTGTTTATGTCTCCGTTAGAACATTTTTTTTAATATTGTTTAACACCCGTGACTTGATCTATTATTACGTTAAATTTTTGTTTCCAGTTCCTACCCAGATCTATGCTATTTTCTCTCGGCAGCTACGTTACGCTTGCGTTAAACATTGTTTGTTTATTTATTGATATAGCACGGTATTTGTTAAACAAATCGACTGATTTTAAGTCAAAAAACGGCTTTAAGAATCTTTGAAACCGAATTTAACTATGAAAATAGTTTTAATTCGATAGACCTATATTATCGCTCGATAATCCCTGTTTCTGGAAGAAAGAATGGTTTTAAGTCTCAAAACCAGTTTTATGAATCTTAAAAGCCTGCTGGAGTTCGTTGGTTCAGTCCCTTGTCGGGTCATATCAAAACCGTTACATATAAATGGTATTAGTAGCTCACTTGCTTGACGCTCAGCATATACATTGTAGTTTTAGGACTAGTCGGCATTGTGTCAGTATAATGATACTGTGTGGGGTATCATGTCAGTTGTTTAGCACCTGGTATTACAGTGTGGCGCATTATAAACGCCGAGCATAGAGCTCACTGTTACAAGTAGACTCCTAGAGACATGACTGAAACATTGTTAAAAGCGACGTTAAAACAAAAAATACACACCTTGACCCGGTATACAATATGGAAAAACATCAACCAGTCCGGTACGTTTGTAGTAATATAACGTCTTTAATGCATCGCTGTTCAGACTTTCATCCGCGTATATTATGACTTTGTCAACGCCAAGATACTTCATTGCCTCCAACCATTCAATAATGCTCTCACTTGTGATTGTACCGTAAACAATTCGTGGAGTGACACCTACAACCAACAGCATGTTTTCGATTAGTTTAACAAGTTAAACAGATTTTGTATTATATATCACATGCGGTACTGTCATTCGCAACATCATACCCTTAAGTTCCTAGTATACTAGTAGGTACGGAATATTAAACCATAAGAGGTATGCTTCTCGAAGCTAATCTCGAATTTATCTTGAAAGAAGCCACATTGGTTAAGTCATTCTACGTCATATTCCTGACAAATGGAGTGCTTTCAAAATTAATGTTATAATCAAAGTTATGCAGTGTAATTTAGCTGATTGCTCCATATATAGTTTATTTATATGAATGCGGTGATAAACATGTTTATAGGTATTGTAATATAACAAAAATTCAATGCAAATCATACATCAATACGTGTGGATAGCGGCCATATTGTTTATACAGCAACAGTGGACTGTTTTATGTCCCGTTGCCTTCTCGAAAATACATATAAAATATCGAGGTTTTGAAAAACATTTGATTCCGAACGTAGTTGGAATTACCCGAGTTTTTCACGAATGGCGGTACTGTAACGCCACTAGTCTTAATCAAGTGCGACCATTGCACTGGTCAAAACTTATAACGCCTTTAGGCTTCAACATCTCGTGTTACGGACAAAATGTTACGAGAAAGGAAGTGAAAAACCAGTAACACCATGTTTAAAAAAGATTCAGCAACAACCCATTATTCAAATAGTATAACGAAACATATTCACTTAAAAATAAAAAATAATTGCATCCAATATTTCTTTAAAATCCAATTTTAAAATAAAGCCTGATTTAGTCGGTCATAAAACTCTAGAGGTTTCTATCCCAGAACAAGAAACATCCAACAACTCATTTTAACTCTAGACCTACTTGCATATACTTAAATATAATTTTGAGTTTTCGTTTTCTCTTTTTCTTGTTTTAACGTATATAATAATTTATCTTTAGCTGCTTTGAACATTCACTCAAAGTAAGTGTGTTATAAGTGTTGGACAACCACTGCAGCACAGGGCGTCAAGGTAGGTATTGGCATAATGGTGGTCAGTAATTACTTATCGTTTCGTTTTTCGGCAGCACATGGGCCATTTGTCATGAGAATGTTATTCTTATTATATGTATATATACTAGTTTACCTAGTTTGCCTGGTTGTTTCCATGGGTACACCGGTTCTATATACGGAAGACTCGAACTTAGGCATGTTTGATTACCAACGGTTATTGATACTGCAACGGGAAGTAAATCGCCTTCATGTTTAACCGGAAACAAGTAATAAAACCGACTTATTACAGTAGATGATAATTTGCTTTTTATAGAACGACTCTGGAGTGCCAGACTTCCGTCTGAGTATTTAATACAACACTTGATCTCATTCTTGTTTTTGACCGTGTAGTTTTCATGCCATTGTCCATATATTCGTAGTTCATCCCAGCTGGAGGTTTCGCTGGAATTGGTTATGGAAGCACCAAATAGGTAAAATCCAGTAATATTGCCGCTATGAAATGCTGGCGTTTTTACCAACCGTCCTTGATATAAATAGTGAAATGTATCAGTATTTTGTATCTCGCTCGCATTGTCCCTCGGATAATAGTCCGGTGTCGTCATAATTGTTCCAGTTTCTGAAAAGGTACGCACGGGTAGGTACTTGTCTGCTTCCCCTGCCTGAAAGAAGATAACTAGAGGTCTGTTTTGAGAAAAACATGTACCCCACCCCCACCCCACACACACACTGCACAACCACATAAAGATATGTATGGTAGTAGATAGTATGCATTGGCCTTTGACCGACTGACCGACTGACTCAAAATCAAAACGGATCATCCTCTCGCCTAAGGCAGTCTATCCATGAAGAATCATTCCAGTGCGGACATTGAGTTTCATAATTTTGTGATCTCATGATAAATATAGGTCATCCTCTTGCCAAATAGACCAACACCTATGAACCAGGAATGTAAAAGTAGATACAAAAGAGGCTCTGCTGTCTATATGTATAATGTATATATGTCTACTCTGCTGCATATATGTCTACTTTCTATATGTCTACTGTCTATATGGAGTGTTTGATGTGGAACACTACAACAATATGCGCCACGTTCAGTATATGTTTTAATATTGAATTTATTTGCAAATGACTTTACTGATGCAATGAGTCCACTATATTGTATGAAACTAGATTTACTTTTTATAGTTTTTTAAATTATTCAATGGAATAAAATAAATCATTAATATTGATTAGATCATTTATGTAAAAAAATACTTTGGCATACCATTCTTTGTAACATATTCATTCACCACCGACTAAAATATTATGATTATAAAACAGTGGGTTGGATAAAAATGTAGGACATTCCTAATCCTAGACAGTAACCTATGCGTTAAGGACATATTTCCAGAAATAGTTGCTTATTGTATTTATTTGAGATTTTGCATCAACCTTTCGGTATCTGGATGACATATTGAACATTGACAACCCCTTCTTTTCTACTATGGTTAATGATATATACCATGAAGAACTTCAACTTAACAAAGCTAATATTTCTGATACTAACGCTTCTTTCTCGATTTACATCTCTCCATTGAAAATAGTTTAAATAATTAGCACAATAAATGACAAGATAGATGATGAATTATATGGGATGTTCCCCGAGCAACTTCTTATGTGGTCAATGTGTCTCAACTTGTTCGTTTTTTTAGAGCTTGTACTCGAGTTATGGACTTTAATATTCGTAATCTTTGTATAACTAAATAGCGACTCGTTTAGGGCTACCGTTACCATAAACTTCGTAAAACCTTTGCAACATTTTATTGTCGTAACCCTGATCTTCTTCTTAATAATAAGAGTAATTTAAGAACAACTTTTTTGCGACAAGGACTATCACAACCTGACTTCTATGGTGACGTAATTTACAACTTCGTAAATTCCTTGGCCATGATCACTTTCAAAGTCATACAATCTTTGTTAAACTTTTTAAAAGGTTTATCCACAAAGGTTATGACCCTATCATTTTGCATGCTTCGTGGTGGACCCATGTAACGTACGCCACTATGTTTTCCTCCTTAATTGCGCGATGATAGGATAGGCTGTGGACCCTATAATGACGTCTACCTAAAGTCCAAAAGGATGATGACGTTTGATGTTTGTCTGCAATCTTGTCATGTGGTGCCCTCACTGGTTTATTCTCTTGTTGCTCTGCCTTCTGCCAAGTCATTGAGTACCTATGAGTTTATATGCTTTTGCTTTTTGTATTTATATATGCATGAGCATTTTTGTATTTACTTATATTGCCTATTAATGCTGCCTTGTTGGTTAGAGCGGGAATGTCCTTATTTAAACTGTCCCGTTTCATTGGGATAACAGTCGGGTAAGTGTGAGTATTGGTGCACCCTAGAACCTGGTTTAAAACCACAGCGGCCTTTTTGCCACTGACCGTTCCAAAGCGGAATCCCTATTTGCAACCTTGCTTTGTAGCGGCACGATCAACGTGGACGCAAATGCTTTATCTAGACTTGAGACATTCGCATCTCCAGAATCAGTGGTATTCAATGATGTTGACAAGACCTTCTGTTTTTCTGCACAAGTTGATATTCCAGTAGCCGAGTGCAGTGCTATTTCCAAACCATCGCAACTTCCAGAACTGATATCAGAGGATGAGGTGGTTCCACTAGGCGAGTGTAATGCTATTTCCAAAACATCGCAACTTCCAGAACTGATACCAGAGGATGAGGTGGTACCACTAGGCGAGTGCACTGCTATTTCCAAACCATCACAATTTCCAGAACTGATACCAGATGATGAGGTGATACCACAAGCCGAGTACAATGCTATTTCCAAACCATCACAACTTCCAGAACTGATACCAGAGGATGAAGTGGTACCGTTAGCCGATTGCAATGTTATGTCCAAACCATCATAAATTCCAGAACTGATACCAGAGGATGAGGTGCTACCGCTAGCCGGGTGCAATGATCTTTCAAACCATCATAAGTTCCAGAACTGATGCCAGAGGATGAGGTGGTGCAACTAGCCGAGTACAATGCTATTTCCAAACCATCACAAGTTCCAGAGCTGATACCAGATATGAGGGTATACCACTTCCCAATTGCAATGTTATTTCAAACCATCACAAGTTCCATAACTGATACCAGAGGATGAGGTGGTACCACTAGCCAAGTGCAGTGTTATTTCAGACCATCACACGTTTCAGAACTGATACCAGAGGATGAGGTGGTACCACCAGCCGAGTGAAATGTTATGTCCAAACCATCACAACTTCCAGAGTAGATACCAAAGGATGAGGTGGTAGCCGGGTGGAATGCTTTTTCCAAACCCTCACACGTTCCGGAGCTGATACCAGAGAATGAAATGGTACCACTAGCCGAGTGCAATTTTAAATCCAAACCGTCACAAGTTCCAGACTGATACCCGAGGATGAGGTGGTACCACTAGGCGAGTGCAATGCTATTTCCAAACCATCACACGTTCCGGAGCCGATACGAGAGAATGAAATGGTACCACTAGCCAATGTTATTTCCAAACAATTACAAGTTCCAGAACATACACCAGAGGATGAGGTGGTACCACTAACCGAGTACAATGTTAGTTCCAAACCACCACAAGTTCAAGAACTGATACCAAAGGATGAGTGGTAGACAAAGACAACTCTAGTGACTGGAAAACGGATCAATTCATCTATCCAGAGAGTACTGTTGTGAGGGAGATTATACAGAGGAATAGCAAAATACAGACCAGCTTAGAATACCCACTAGCATTTTTACATCATCTTATTTTACCAGAAGTTAACAAGGACCTGTTTATTCAAGCTCTACATTAGGATATGGATCAGTCAACCGTACCTTGAATTAGTTTCAATACTCACATCTCCTTTGAAACTTGTATGTATTGACTGTCTTGGACTGGAGCGGTCTAAGGGGGCGTATGAGAATATCCTTGTGGTAACGGACCAGTTTACACGATTGGCACATACTGTCCCCACCAAGCATCGGACAGCGCATACAACAGTAAATGCCCTGTACGACAATTCCTTCAGTATTATGGGGTTTCAGCTTAACCCCATAGACCATTGATTGCCTTGCAGTATCCAAACTGTTTTCAAAGCTCGAACGTAGGTGTGGCTACTGGCAGGTACCTATTAAGAAAGAGGACGTGCACGAGGCTGCCTTTAACATAGGTACATAAGACTTCTACTATTGTCATCGATTATCGTTTGATCTGACGCGTAATTGACACTTTTTTCATAAAATTATCATTTAAGAGTTAATGCGTAGAACTATTTGACTAAATGTCCAATCCCCCACCACTATTTCACAACAAATCCCACCTCTTACTCGCACCTCCCACTCGATTTAATAAGTTTGAGTGTTTAAGTGTTTTTTTATATGTTTATGTATGTCACATGATATGCTAAACAAATATATATGTCTGTCTGTCTGCCAAAAAATCACAGATCACTACGATAGTCGGTGTAATATTCGAAAACAAAAAAATAGCACACACTTTACCTCATATAGTTTTACAAAATAATCCGTTTTTAATTTTATATTATCTTTCACTAATGCTCGCAAACCAAATAAATGTAAGGCGGTGAGCAATAATAGCACTCCAAAGAACACTTTTTTGCGATTTTTTCTTAAACAAAACATGTCAAAGCGGTTTATCTAATATAACACGAAGCAATGCCCAACAATACAAATCGTTACTACAACTTCGTATGATATCGCATTTTCTCGTAAGCACATGTTGTTCTCCAGAACAATTGTACGAGATTAATTGTGCGCTTGAGCATATCGATTAGTTACCACGGAAGCGTCAATTAGGAAAGGTGTTCGTTAATTATTTTATTCGTTTAATGTGGCCACCAATTATAGCTGAACTAGCAAATTCAGAGAATTATGGTCCACCGCCTGATAAGAATCGCCAGTGTAAAACTTAGTTGATATGTAGTAAACATCGAAATCGGCCGAGATAGTATGTACATAAACATTAACCCCAAGTTGTATCAATATTGGATTATAAATATTATTGTTCGGAAACCAAAGAAATCTTCAATTTCAAAAATCTATGTGCCATAACTACAGAATTATTTGTGCGATCTGGCGGGTGGCCGAACTTAGCCTAGTTATTATTATCACAAATGTATATTGTGTAGCGCGTTTTTTACTGTCCAGTTCACTTGTAGTACGGTGCAAACGGAGGTCTGATATGAAGTTGGACATCTGATTGTGGATAATTTTTTTTTTTTTCTAAGAGTGATAAGTGTAAAACCAAGCATGACAAAAATTATAAAATGTGTTACTATATATAGGAACACAAACGGCTTGTTTTTCGAGTAATATAGGCAATGTCTATGTGGTCATTTACAAAAGCGCGTGAAACGGCGGGCCAAAAATCCATATGAAGGGCCAAAAAACACATATGGCGGGTCCAAAATCCATAATGAATCTAGACTGCGTTACATACATTTAGCATGAAATGATAGATATTTATTTTAATAATTAACCACGAACCAGTCATATCGTGCCGTGCATCCAACGACAACTGCGACGGTTGAAAATGGCAGTCTGCCACCGAATGCTCGCTACCCTGTCAAAATTACCATAGTACATTCAGGAGATCATTAAAAGATGATACAAAGATGAGGACGTACGTTAACGAAATTGTGGAATAATGAAAAACAAGAATGATTCAGTCTAAAGCAAAATATGACGCGAAAAAAGATAATGTGACTGGCTCGTAGATGTTGAACGGACCGAGGAAATTCAACCTGAAGTCTAAATATGCATTTCATAACTGTTTTCATTGACCATTACCGAAAACAAATGAACCAAAGGCCAAATGTACTAGCGTTTGGGTCCCAATTACATTTCAAATTCAAGTTATACATGAAACAATACATGAAATACTACATACTCTCCTACCGTTTTTTCGTTAATTACATTTACGAAACCAAATTGCCATTTTTCATTTTTGAAATATCCATTTTTCTAAAAGCTCAAATGTAAACGGAATATCTGACGCTCTCATGAGAGGGTAGTTGTGGGGTGTACGGGTTAGACTTGTGAGAGTTTTTTGATACTATACATTTTAGTCTTATTTTAGATTTCCTAAAAGAAATCAGACTATCATTATAATGTGTTCATATATGTATTTACGTGTTTATATACCCGTTGACGGGCATTTGTTGATTTACACATATAGTTTATATTACTACCATATCATTCCTTACTGTTTAATAGTTTAATCTTCAAATATTTACATTAATTTTTAATTACTACTTAATTTCTTCATCTTTCGTCGTTTTTTGCGCACACTATGACCGATTTATGAGACGACGTGCCATGAAACACCATTCATTTATTCATTTATTCATTCATTCATTCATTCATTCACTCATTCATTCATTCATTCATTCATTTATTCATTCGTATATTTCATTCATTCATTCATTCATTCATTCATTCATTCATTCATTCATTCATTCATTCATTCATTCATTCATTCATTCATTCATTCATTCATTCATTCATTCATTCATTCATTCATTCATTCATCCATTCATTTATTCATTCATTCATTCATTCATTCATTCATTCATACATTCATTCATTCATTCATTCATTCATTCATTCATTCATTCATTCATTCATGCATTCATTCATTCATTCATTAATTTGACTTGTGTGGAAAAATCGACTCGTGGGGTACACCCCAGAATTGACCCTGTTCTGACATAAAAATATATTAGCCCTAACCCTAGTAAGTCATAAATTCATCTGACAAGTCTTTCTTGTCTATAACCAGTACATATACGACTTATCGGAAGTCCACGGAAGTACAGTTGGTACTAGTGCTGAGTGTCGGCCATTTTTTCCGCAACCCACAAGTCGATATTCCCACAAGTACCCTTAACTCCCGAAGTCAAGACCGTGGACTATAAACGCCACTGGGAAAAAAAACGTTGCCATAATGACGATTTTCTTAAAAGGATGACGTCAGTACTTAACGTTTCAGCATAATTTCAATTGAGAGGGGTGAATCAATGGCGTAGGAACAAGGTACCGAATGTCTATTTCAAATGGCACGTCCTATTCTTGATGTATATTAACGTCATACGTTTAATATATTCTTGTAAATCAATAAAAACAGGTTTACATTGTGGAATTTGCTCATTAACTAGGGTAGGTGTGCCTCTTTGTGACATTGGCCCTCGATAGAGGGCCTCATATGGCTATCTCGGGCCAATATCACAAAAAGGAACACCTACACCAGTTAATAACATCTACCGGTCATTGCGTGACCTTTTTTTTGGAGGATAATTAATTTTCTTCTTGGATAAAGTGACAAATGAACATGTAAATGCATACTACATTACTGCTTAATGTTTCATTCTAACATCCCAAGTGGAAACTGTTTTCTATTTTTAGTAGAGTGACCTTGAACTTGAACCCATTTGCAATCCAAAGCTTCCATTTCAAATAAGTTACCTATCCACAAAGTTGAATTCCAACATCTCATTCCTAACTCAAGTTATTGAGGTGAAATCGTTTTTATATGTTTAGTAACAGTGACCTTGACCTTGAAGCCAGGGAGTCCAATTGCAATCTAAGGTTTCCTTTTCATATAAGCTACATACCCATAAAGTTTTATTCTATCATCTCATTAATAAATGAAGTTACTGAGTGGAAACTATTTCAGTTAACAATTTGTGTTTAGAGAGAGTAACTATTCGCGCAGTTTCATATTTTATTTTTTCTAAATTATCTTTTTCAACTAGTCCATACTAAGCCGCGTATTCTAAAATAAGCCAAAGGCAAGATTTAAATATTTGATTTAGCGTTTGACGTTTCAATTTAAAATTTCATTAATTTCATTGAACCAAGTACCTTAGACGCAGATGTTGCCATATTTGAAATATGTTGATGCCAGATGTTTATTATAGTCAACACAGTAAAGTTGAATATTTTCAAAAATCAAAGACGGACGGTTTCTGTTTGCAACTGAAAAGAAAATGACTCAGTTTTAGATGAATTGCATTTTACTAGCCATTGCTTTGACCACTTCGATATTTTACGCAGGTCGACATTAATTCAAGTTTCCATATTATCTAGTCGGATGTAGATACCGCAATAGAACGGTCATCAGCTAACAGCCTTGTCACACTAAGCAATGATTCAGCTATGTCGTTTATATAAATAAAACAATATTGGTCCTAGGACAGAGACTTGGGTTACGCCGGTATTTGGAGTTTTTATTTCAGAAAAAGAAGAACCATCGAAAACTCTTTGATAATAATAATCAGTTAAATAATTATTTATCCACAAAATGTCACGGGTAGAGCGTACTGGTCGTATATAGCTCTTGTATCGGTTACACCCAAAATCTATTGTTCGAGTTGAAACAATTTCACAATATTCATGATCTATTCATGTAACACGTAAAAGCGTGCACATTTTAAGTGGCCGCCAGAGAGGCCGTGTCATAAGTTTAGTTTTGTGCTAATGCATGTAAACGTATAGGTATATTTTCCTTAAACGGCAAAATTGTATAAGGGGCCTGTCGTGTAGATTCAATACTGTAGATTTAGCCACGTTTGTCACGGACTGAACGGGGGAAATAATGATTTGGGCGTAATGTTTGCTATAAAACCCATTGTCTTCTAGCTATCGCCGGGATAATCGATAGTACTTTGTTGGAACAGAGATTGGACGGCAAATTTCACAGGCAACATGTGGTTAGTAGTTTTATTAAACTTTTATCGTATATTTGTATTCAGTGGGCGGCGCCATCTTGTTTGGCGGTTACGACATCCGGTTAGCATTGATGTTTCTCAAACATAACTTTAGACTAGCATATGATTTTGAAGTTACTTTATTAGATGTAATTATTGTAATTGGTCATTAATTGTAAAACAATATTAATTTGATAACAGTGGATATTGGGTGCATTAGTTAACGTTGGCGTATAACTCGGTGATTGTAATACACGATTGTCAACATTAGTTAACAATGAGATGAGTGACAAGAATAAATGCGTGCATGCATAACTCAGTGAGTGTAATATATGAGTAATTTGATCATGTTTATATTACATGTATTAGGGGCATTGATTAACAGCGACGTACATAGCGTATACATGGCGTTGTAGAATATGTATACATTGCTACTCATCATTAGTACAGCTTACATATATTGATCGAATAATGATTTGTTTGGGTAATGGTAATTATGCAAGATTGTTATGTTTGTCAACCGACATCTAAAACGTATGTATAATTACAGCCTAAGCCATCCAGGATATAAGCCATCCAGGATATAAGCCATCCAGGGTTGGAGTAAGCCATCTAGGTTTGGATATCCAGGAGTGGAGCTAAGCTTCCACGAATAACGTTACAAGCGGTGGAGACGGTCCCCGTACCTGCGCAGCCAGGTTTTACTAACGACAACCCCCGGGACACAAGGTGGGCCCGTTACCAGTCCTCACTGGAGGAATATCATTCACAATCTCAGTGGAGATTAACTATCATTGCATCGCGTCATCAACCCTTACAGAAGGCATTTGATGACAATCATCCATTGAATTCGCGCATCATCATCTTCATGAGCTCTCGCGCATCACAGTTATCGCGCTAGATCAACATTGTTATAGCTTTAACAACACTTTAGTGTCTTAGACATTCAGTATTTATAACAATACTAAGAACGTCTTAAACGTTCAGGAGAACATTCTTTTCATAGTTCATTTGTGTATTCGCTTGTTTTTTTAGATAATTGTATATATATTAAACATATTTTAAAAGTTGCATTAAACTTATGTAAATGCATTCACCGTCATTGATTCTTTCCTGAGTTAGCCCAACCACTAAGGTCATCCTGTGACAACTGGTGTCAGAAGTGGGATTCTGGGCGACTACGGAGGGAAAGAATCAATAAGTGATCTTTATTATGATATACTAAATCTCTACTTATTATTTTAGAATTGTGTACCACCCTCTGATCCATCAAGGCGACTGTCGACGATCACGGCCACAGCTTGGAAGACAAGTCAAGACACGACAAGGGTAGGGTGAGTCCAAACTGTTGTTTTGTCCGTTCTTTCCTTGGCGCGAGGTCGCAGTGGTCTACACGAGTGGGTCTGAGGCACTTTTGCTCAATAATTTGGGTGTTTGTTTTTACCTCCCTTGATATACATATAGTATCCAATTAGGTTGGCGAACAAGACGTTCTACTCATGTTGTGACACTCGAGTATACTTATATTGATGGGAGAAGTAAATATACATGTACATGTTATACACATTTCGATGATTGTTTAAGGTTTATGTCCAATATCAAATTAAGATATTTTATGTAATGCATATGTTTTGTGGAAGCTAGATACTATCTACACATAATCGTTAGTAGTTAGCGCTAGTACAAATGTGTATGTAACTTGTCCGATGATGATGCCCAGGTATTTACTGAGGACATAGTGACTTACCATTAGTAGTTAGTTGAGTAGAATTATTAGTGACGTGTGTATTGTAATTATTGTAGTGTGTAGTTCACAATGTCTATAGACATGACGTCCATAAAGGATCTTACGGAAATGGGAAAGGAGTTAGGGTATGCTGGTGAGGAGCTTAGAACCTTTGTTAAGGACGAACAGGCTAGGGAAAGGGAATTTAGACTTAAGGAAAGAGAATTAGCAAAGCAGGAAAGAAATGAAGAAAGTATACTAGTTAAAGATAAGCTAGAATTAGAAGGTAGATTAGCTAAAGAGAAGCTAGATGCTGAGAAAGATAGGTTAGCATTCGAAAGTAGACTAGCCACAGAGAAGTTAGAATTAGAAGATAGGTTAGCAAAAGAGAAGTTAGAATTAGAAAGTAGAATAGTAAGGGAGAAGCAAGAGTTAGAACATGAGAGGTTCGAAACAGATGGTAGACTAGCTAAGGCTAAGATGATAATGGAAAGGGAGCAAAAAGAGTTTGATCATAAGTTAGCTTTAGAGTTGGAAGCAGCTAAGACACATAGTAAGGAAAGTAAAACTGAAGGGAAAGATAGTTATTCTGGGAAGTTAAAAGGTTCGAAGTTACCATACTTTGATGCTGACAAAGATAACATGGACAGTTACTTGTTACGGTTCGAGCGTTATGCTGAGTTACAGGAATGGACCAAAGATAAGTGGGCAGTTCATTTAAGTGCGTTATTGAGAGGCAAGGCCTTAGATGTATTTTCTAGATTACCTAGTTTAGATGCTCTTGACTATGACAAGTTAAAGGATGCTCTTTTAAAGAGATTTGAGTTAACTGAAGAAGGTTTTAGAAAGCGGTTTAGAGCTTGCTTGCCTGAGAAAGGCGAGTCATTTATTCAGTTCATTAGTAGATCTAGAAATTACTTAGATAGGTGGTTAGAGTTAGGGAAGGTAGCGCAGACTTATCAGGGCCTCATAGATTTCTTGTTGCGTGACCAGCTATTCAATGTTTGTAGTAGAGATCTGTTCTTATTTCTTAAAGAAAGAAAACTTACTAGTGTAGGAGAAATGGCAACACAAGCAGATCAGTTTGCCGAGGCTAGAGGTGGAGCTCATAATGTAGTGTCGAAAGACAGAACTTTTAGAGATAGGCAAGGGGACGATCATAAACAGAAAGGCCAGAGTGGAAACTATAGAGGTGGAGGTAGTTCGATGGGTGCTAGAGGAGGTAGCAATAGTGGTAACATAGGTAGACCTTTTATTCGTTGTCGTCACTGTAATGGGAATCATGCTTCACATGAGTGTAGGAAAGCGGTGAAAGTGTCCGCTGTCGTAGACAATTTCAGTGAAAATAGTAGAGTGGACAACAATGTAGGGAATCGGAACCAAGGGTTTAACAACCCATGGAATTTCGGTAGAGGTAGAGGTGGTCAAAACCGAGGTAGAGGTAGAGGCAGAGGTAGTAATAGTCCGGTTATTAAAACCGAGAGTAGTAGCTGTTGTGTTAAATCGGATGGTGTAATGGCGAAGATCGGAACATGTCTCTTTCCGTATGCAAATCTTCCAACGGCAGATGGTAGAGTGAATGGCACGGACGTAATTGTAATGAGGGATACAGGTTGTACAGGTGTGGTAGTTAGGCGTAGTTTAGTTACGGATGACCAGTTGGTAGGTAAACAGTCACCGTGTATGTTGCTAAATAAGTCGGTAGAGCACGTGCCAATAGCGAGAATAGATGTAGATACACCTTTCTTTAAAGGGACTACAGAGGCACTATGTATGGATGACCCGATGTATGATTTAACGATAGGGAACATAGATGGTTCAGTACTTCCGGTAATGTCCGATTTTAGAAGTAGCATAAGTAATGCCGTAGAGACTAGAGCGCAGGTTCAGAAGCAAGCTCAGGCTTATAGAAAATTAAAGGTTCCTGCAGCCGTAGGTGACATATCTAAAGCGGAGTTTATAGAAGCACAAACTCAAGACGAGTCATTAGGTCCTTGTAAAGTGAAGGCCAAGGACGGTGTAGTGAAGAAGTGTAAAGGATCCGGTAGTTGTAAGTTTGTACATAAGAATAGGTTATTGTACAGAGAATTTGAAGATAGTGGTAGTAGACAGTTTCACCAATTAGTGGTACCTACCCAGTATAGAACGACAGTGCTTAAGGTAGCTCATGAGTCGATTATGGGAGGTCATTTAGGCGTAAAGAAAACGTCAGATAGAGTATTGGCAGAATTTTATTGGCCAGGCGTTAGTGGAGATGTAACTAGGTATTGTAGGTCCTGCGATGTATGCCAAAGGACAGTACCAAAAGGTCGAGTGACCAAAGTACATATAGGTCAGATGCCACTGATAGATACACCATTTAAGCGGGTAGCCGTAGACATAGTTGGACCAATTTTTCCAGTGTCGGATAGGAAAAATAGGTACATTTTGACCATGGTAGACTATGCAACTAGGTATCCGGAGGCAGTAGCATTGCCCTCAATTGAAACTGAGAGAGTAGCTGAGGCATTAGTTGATATGTTCAGTAGGCTAGGTGTACCAGAGGAAATGCTGACTGATTGTGGGTCACAGTTTACGTCAGAACTTATGGCTGAAGTAAGCAGGTTATTGTCTTTGCGTCAAATCATGACAACACCATATCACCCTATGTGTAACGGGTTAGTCGAACGATTTAACGGGACGTTAAAGCAAATGTTACGGCGTATGTGTACCGAGAGACCCAAAGATTGGGACAAGTATCTCAATGCTTTATTGTTTGCATTTAGAGAGGTACCACAAGAGAGTTTAGGATTCTCTCCGTTTGAGTTATTGTACGGTAGGTCAGTTAGAGGTCCCATGAGGATTCTTAGAGAGATGTGGGCAGGTGAAGTAGATAGTGATGAGGTTAAGACTACATATCAGTATGTTTTAGATCTGAAGGAGAAACTAGAGGAGACTTGTAAGATAGCTCAAAGTCAGTTAGTTAAGGCAAGTACCAAGTATAAACGCTACTATGACCAAAAAGCTAGAGCTAGGAAGTTTAAGATAGATGACCAGGTGTTACTGTTACTCCCGACCGACAATAACAAGTTGTTATTACAATGGAAAGGTCCGTTTTACGTTAGAGGGATAGTGAACACTATGGATTACCGTATCGAGATAAACGGAAAGTTAAAGACCTTTCATGCGAATATGCTGAAAGAGTATATCAGTAGAACCGATAATGTGCAACAAGGGGTGTTAACCGTAGTTAATGTTGCAGTTATTGAGGATAGTGAGGAAGACAGTAGTGAGGACACTAGTCCCATGTATTTTCCCACTAGTGTAGGTAGGGAGAGAGCAGCCGATGTAGACATATCGGGCATGCTTAGTGTAGAGCAGCAACGAGAGGTAAGTCGTTTAGACTCTGAGTGTAGTACTGTTCGGTCCGATAAGTCGAGACCAACAGATGTAGTGCAGTGTAGCTTTAAGCACACTTTAGCAAAGCCGATTAGGGAAACGAGAGACCCTACTCCATTTCGCAAACAGTATACTGGTAATGCGATGGATGTAATGTGTAAAGTTGGAGTTCTTGTAGTGACAGGAAGTAGTGTTATTAGCAACAGTAGAGTCGGTGTAATAGACCGTGGAAAGGACAATATTGGGGCAGAATATTTAAGCCGCCGCACATAATGACCGGTTTAATACAATAGTGTATTGCAGTGTGTTGTACAATAGTAGTATATGTTACGACAGGGTAGTGTACAATTGTAGAATAGTGTTGAAATTGTAATTACATATTATAGTTAGGTTATAACTGCAGTGGTAATAGATAACATACTCAAGCGATTGAGCGATCAGCTTGTACGTTTTGTCGCTCGTTTGCTCAGAAGAATTAATAGTTTCTTAACGTGTAAATATTATTATTTTGTTGAATTTTAAAAGTGTAGCACTTTCTTTAAGTGGGGAGATGTTGTCACAAAATGTCACGGGTAGAGCGTACTGGTCGTATATAGCTCTTGTATCGGTTACACCCAAAATCTATTGTTCGAGTTGAAACAATTTCACAATATTCATGATCTATTCATGTAACACGTAAAAGCGTGCACATTTTAAGTGGCCGCCAGAGAGGCCGTGTCATAAGTTTAGTTTTGTGCTAATGCATGTAAACGTATAGGTATATTTTCCTTAAACGGCAAAATTGTATAAGGGGCCTGTCGTGTAGATTCAATACTGTAGATTTAGCCACGTTTGTCACGGACTGAACGGGGGAAATAATGATTTGGGCGTAATGTTTGCTATAAAACCCATTGTCTTCTAGCTATCGCCGGGATAATCGATAGTACTTTGTTGGAACAGAGATTGGACGGCAAATTTCACAGGCAACATGTGGTTAGTAGTTTTATTAAACTTTTATCGTATATTTGTATTCAGTGGGCGGCGCCATCTTGTTTGGCGGTTACGACATCCGGTTAGCATTGATGTTTCTCAAACATAACTTTAGACTAGCATATGATTTTGAAGTTACTTTATTAGATGTAATTATTGTAATTGATCATTAATTGTAAAACAATATTAATTTGATAACAGTGGATATTGGGTGCATTAGTTAACGTTGGCGTATAACTCGGTGATTGTAATACACGATTGTCAACATTAGTTAACAATGAGATGAGTGACAAGAATAAATGCGTGCATGCATAACTCAGTGAGTGTAATATATGAGTAATTTGATCATGTTTATATTACATGTATTAGGGGCATTGATTAACAGCGACGTACATAGCGTATACATGGCGTTGTAGAATATGTATACATTGCTACTCATCATTAGTACAGCTTACATATATTGATCGAATAATGATTTGTTTGGGTAATGGTAATTATGCAAGATTGTTATGTTTGTCAACCGACATCTAAAACGTATGTATAATTACAGCCTAAGCCATCCAGGATATAAGCCATCCAGGATATAAGCCATCCAGGGTTGGAGTAAGCCATCTAGGTTTGGATATCCAGGAGTGGAGCTAAGCTTCCACGAATAACGTTACAAGCGGTGGAGACGGTCCCCGTACCTGCGCAGCCAGGTTTTACTAACGACAACCCCCGGGACACAAGGTGGGCCCGTTACCAGTCCTCACTGGAGGAATATCATTCACAATCTCAGTGGAGATTAACTATCATTGCATCGCGTCATCAACCCTTACAGAAGGCATTTGATGACAATCATCCATTGAATTCGCGCATCATCATCTTCATGAGCTCTCGCGCATCACAGTTATCGCGCTAGATCAACATTGTTATAGCTTTAACAACACTTTAGTGTCTTAGACATTCAGTATTTATAACAATACTAAGAACGTCTTAAACGTTCAGGAGAACATTCTTTTCATAGTTCATTTGTGTATTCGCTTGTTTTTTTAGATAATTGTATATATATTAAACATATTTTAAAAGTTGCATTAAACTTATGTAAATGCATTCACCGTCATTGATTCTTTCCTGAGTTAGCCCAACCACTAAGGTCATCCTGTGACAAGGGAGTCCAATTGCAATCTAAGGTTTCCTTTTCATATAAGCTACATACCCATAAAGTTTTATTCTATCATCTCATTAATAAATGAAGTTACTGAGTGGAAACTATTTCAGTTAACAATTTGTGTTTAGAGAGAGTAACTATTCGCGCAGTTTCATATTTTATTTTTTCTAAATTATCTTTTTCAACTAGTCCATACTAAGCCGCGTATTCTAAAATAAGCCAAAGGCAAGATTTAAATATTTGATTTAGCGTTTGACGTTTCAATTTAAAATTTCATTAATTTCATTGAACCAAGTACCTTAGACGCAGATGTTGCCATATTTGAAATATGTTGATGCCAGATGTTTATTATAGTCAACACAGTAAAGTTGAATATTTTCAAAAATCAAAGACGGACGGTTTCTGTTTGCAACTGAAAAGAAAATGACTCAGTTTTAGATGAATTGCATTTTACTAGCCATTGCTTTGACCACTTCGATATTTTACGCAGGTCGACATTAATTCAAGTTTCCATATTATCTAGTCGGATGTAGATACCGCAATAGAACGGTCATCAGCTAACAGCCTTGTCACACTAAGCAATGATTCAGCTATGTCGTTTATATAAATAAAACAATATTGGTCCTAGGACAGAGACTTGGGTTACGCCGGTATTTGGAGTTTTTATTTCAGAAAAAGAAGAACCATCGAAAACTCTTTGATAATAATAATCAGTTAAATAATTATTTATCCAATTAATTAGGCTGCCTGAAATGTCATGTTGTCGGAGTTTACAAATTAAAGCTGCATACCAAATACGATCGAAAGCTTTGGATTTATCAACATGTATATTTGTTTTTGTCAATCGTTTTGCATATTTGATTATAAATATCATTTAACTGGTAAACTGTTGAGTGACCAGGTAAGAAACCAGACTGGTTTTAAAATATTAAATTATCGATAAATAAAACATTAAAAACATATTTGAATATCACTCGTTCCATAACCTTTCCAACGCAACTATTGACGATATTGGTATGTAGTTTGATGGTGAATCTGCTATCACCTGATTTGAAAAGTGGCATAACATTAGCTAATTTCATGCATTGTGGACAGATGCTTTCTTGAATTGAACGATTAAACAGAACACACAGGGGGTATATATATTTTTTTTGGAGTTTCTTTCAGGACTCGATGACTTATTCCATCTGGCCCATTAGCTTTATTTATCACTTAAGTAGATAGGATATCAGAAATTTCATTTTCTGTAATATTAATATAATTTATAGTATTGATCGACAGGTATAAATTGTGGTATATTGAATATGTTAATAATTATTTTAATAATTTTATTTAGATATCAAGGATCCAGATCGAAGAAAGTTAGTCCTTCAAACCATTACATTTCTTTCACAGCCTCCACCAGATATTTCGCAATATCACCGCTTTGTTATCAACGCAATTCTTCTGCTTTGTCGCTTGCCGCCATACGCTCTCCATGACATCAGGAACCGACTTTTCGCAGACTATGACGTGGATAACGTCGACCGAAACGTATTTGGTTTATTTTCCCAATCAATATTTCAGTTTTTTTAAATGACTGGTGAATCGCCGGAAACATGTGTGAACCTAGTAAACAAATTAAATATTCCGGCGAACGACGGCAACACTCTTTCGAAACGAAACAGGGTCTTACTGGTGTTTATTTGGCTTAGATCATACCCATTTTATAGTGTTCTTTCAGCATTATTTAATGTTAGCATTTCAACAATTGTATGCGAAATAACGGGTTTAATTCCGGTGTTAGATACTGCTTTTGAACACTATTTACAGTGGCCCAGTCTTCAAGAATGGTCAAATCGTCAAGACAATTGGGATACAATTACCATTGGCGTAGGTGCGATAGACGGTACGAGCCATGAAATTTACGGCCAACACAACGTCAAGAGCAGTTTTATTCAGAGCATAGACATTTTCATTGTATTCACTCTGAGGTGGTAATTGATAAAACTGGTACATGTAAGATAACATACGCTAAAACAGGATTTCTTGGACACTAAAACGACGCGCAACAATTTATGCTTATGCAGCGAATCGGTGAACAGTTTCCTTTCCCTGAAAACTGTGTTTTATTATGTGACAAAATATACCCAAATAGACATCCATTAATTAATGAGGACTCCATTTTCTTGTGCACAGCTTCGCAGGAAGATTTGGGACGATAGACGGCGTACTTATCGCTTGAATCGGTACATCGTAGAGCTTAAGGCAAACAGGTGCATAAGTTCTATCTGGAGGCACCCTAGACAAATGCGTTTAAGAACAATGCGAGTGTGTGTACAACTTGTGTAGGCGAAAGGTTATTGGATTGTTTTTAAGAAATGTGTATGAACATTGCATATGCCTTGTTTTCAATACCCCTTGTCAAATTACACCTAAATCTTTAGTCAATACCACTAACAATAGTAGGGCTCTTTCGTGAAAAAAATGTGTACTTCGGGTTAAAAGCATAACACTTGGCACACTGGTAGTGATTGACAAACTAAATTATTTTGGCTATATGGCCAAACCAAAAAAACCAAGATGGCCGCAACATCCAAGATGGCCGCCAAATAATATGATTATTTTTATTATTTTTTATGTTTTTTTAGTATGGTAATTTTAAATCAGATATTCATATGTTAGTGGAATGAGATTTAAGTTTCCTAAAATAATATTATTTTGATGTCAAAACTACTAACATGACAATACATTTCAAAATGGCCGCGTAAAAGTGCGAAAACCAGTGAAAAACAGTCTTTTTTTTTTTAAAGTTACATAGATATTTGAAATTTGACAATAGCCTTGTTTTAATGCAAGTTCATTGCCTATAAATTGATAGCCTTTGCAATCAGAAAAGGAAGGTCAAAGTCGAACATTTACATTTATAGTTCAAGGTTCCATAATGAATTGATTCAAATTGTTAAAACGATGACTTGTTAAAATAGAAGCATTTCTTTTCAAAGTTACAAATCGCATGAGAAGTAATATTCAACTAATGCCATGTAATTATCACACACTTGAATAGTCAAAAGTTGTCAGCGTCATAATTTTACGGCTACGTAGAAAATGTAAATAGGATGACTATCATTATATATTAGTTGACGTGTGAATGGAACATAAGTGATCTTAATCTGCATATTATGTCTGCACCTGTAAATATAATATTTGTCTATCTCACAATCACCCACACCTACATAATGATGTACAGCTTATTGCTGAATCTACATATTTATTGGGGCTTTGCATCCCTTTTCCGTCTGACACCTTCATCTTAGTAGTTCTTGGCAAACTTTAGAAGCTTCATTAAGTACGTTCCACCGTGGTTTCCAGATCTGGCCTCGGGTTCTCTGCCATCCCCAAAGACTTTGGCATATTAAACTAGCACTTGATTTTAATTATTGACCCAACAATTTACAGCCTGGTATGCAACTCTTTTAGCAGATGTAGGTTGGAATAAATTGAGTGACCTTAATTTCTTTGTAAAGCGATCATTTCGTACCTCATCTGTTTCACAAGTGCTTGTCCTTGTAACAAGATTGACCAAGTGGAGACAACTCACCAAGGGAGAATCAAGACTAAATAAATTTACTTACAAATTTATTTACAACAAGATGAATATATATGCAAATGAATACAAATGAAAAAGTAGACATATCAACGTTTTAAATCATGTTTAAAATGATGTTCACTGCATTATATTAAATTGTTCGGTTTTAATCAGACTGAATATCTGATATCTGTATTTATGATATATGTATATTATATCACACGCTATCTTATCTCTCAAAGCTATATCTAGCTGAGTCCTTCCGGTACAGTTCCCGGCACTAACACTTCACTCCCGCGTTATATTGCAATCCCGTCCTTAGCGGTTGCTCTTCGTCCCGGTACCACACATACTTCCGGTGACGTCATCCATACGCGACGCCCACTCGCCCGATCCCGATACAAATCCGGTGACGTTATCTGAGTAGCTACCTGCATAACCAGGTCCTCGCCCAAATGGTGAATGCTGTCGTTCCCGCGTCCTATGACGGCGTTCCCAACCTACGACCCCGTAGACCACGCTCCCGACGAGACGCTCTACATGCTCTACGCTCCTAGTGTATACGGCCTTTGCCGTAATGATATTGGCCACTGACTACTCTGGATAATGGCTTGCCATCCTGTGACCAGTTCTTACGATTTCGACACCTATTTATACAGTCTCTACACGGGTACCTTGTGAAACACGCCATCCATGCAAATGTCATGTTAATCGGACTGCTCGGACTGCACGTAGTGTCGTAATAAGAATTCTATACAATTATTAGGCCCGTACTGGTAAGTACTTGCAAATTTACTCATAATACACAGCTTGTAAAATCATAACTTTCTTAATAGTTGATGGATTTTGATGAAATAAACGCCAAAACAACTTATTCTTTATCAAATAGAATGAATCTAGTAAAAGATCATTTATTATATATAGGCATCGATTAAAAGTGATGCGCTTGGCGAAAATCTACCAAAATTCCTATTCAAAATAAGTAAATATGCACTCATTTTGTTACAACACGTTCCCCCTTAAGAAGAGTGGTTACACTTCTTCTAACTACAAAATGAACCATTTATATACAATATTACAATAGCACTATTTACACTTCCTCCACTAGCCTACATTTATCCACAGCACCCTAACTACTGTCCTTCAACTATGACCTACATAGTCATTAGGTCACTGTCACTATCTCCTGTCCTCTCTACCAAAATATCTAAGTTTCTTTCCTACTACTCAAATAATCTCCTCCTACACTGTCTACTCCTGGACTATCCTCACTACCGCTTACATCACTTCGTTTCATAACCGTACTAAGTCTAAACACTTCACTCCTTTTACTTCGAATAGACCCCAACCCATCTTTCTTACCAAATGCCTGAATTTTTGAGCGCCATCTTTCAGACTTCCTAAACTTCTTTTTTAATCGGTTTAGCCCACGTAACGTTTTTACGCAAATATTAACTAACCTACTGCTGTCTAACAACTGTCTCTGAAATCTAGAATCACACCAAACAATGACTCCCAACCAACTAATTTCTGGCCTCATGACTGACCTGCATAATCCTATAACAACCATCTCAACCATAAAAAACATAAATACTACACCTTTTGCAATGTACCCCTATTAGTTGTATCACTCCGCGTGAAATCACCATATACCTTCTCCGGTACCGCCTTGATCTTTTAGTCAACACTAACATCGTTCTGAACCATCGTATCTGTCGCTACATCTGTTTCCCTTAGTCCACTATCTATTGACTGTACTACATCCCGACTGACTAACAACTGGATCTCTGCTCCACTACTAAATGAACTATCGCTTATGCTGCCTACATCCTTTCTAACCTCTACTGAATCACCATGTTTTATGCTTACATCTGGAACTAACCGCTTTACCTCTCCTACATCAACTATACTAACAGGTTCCTCTATTAATGGTTTCGTTCTATCGCCAAAGTACTAGCACTTACATGCGTCACTGCTCTGCCACAACTACTACAAGACCTGCAAAATCTAGTTACTTCTGAATTTACACCTGGCCAATAAAACTGAGCTAATACCTTATCACAACTTCTCCGAATACCTAAATGTCCACCTTTTAACGACTCGTGTGCCATCTTAATCACCTTTTCTCGACACTTCTTTGGTACTACCACCTAGTATTCTGTGTTCTGGTCCTTAGACTCATATTCACGGTATAGTAACTGATTTTTATATACAAATCTTACCTTTCAACCCCCTTTACATATCCTGACATATCAATATCGTCCGCTTTCTCTCTCGTGCTGTCCAACGTGACGTCCTGTTTCTGCAACTCAATAAACTCTGACCTTGTAATATCTAAAACCTTACCTGGAACGTTTAACTTCCGGTATGGCTTCGTCTCTTGCTTTTTCTGTGCTCTAGTCTGTACTGCATTCACAACATCTTCTGGTTCTGGGTAAATAGCCCCTGCAATATTACCGTTAACCAAATCATACACCGGTGATTCGATACATAACGCCTCCGTTTTACCCTTGAAATACGGCGTTTGTACGTCTACTAACGCTACACGGAAGTAATGTTCGGACCCATCAATATACTTACAACATCTCTTACCTTGTAAATATTGGTAATCTTGAACTAAATTTGTTCGTACCATTGCGCAAGTTGTTCCCGTATCTTTCATGAACTTGACCTTCTTTCCATTGACTCTACCTTCCTTCGTCGGACAATTGCTTGCCTTACATGCTCCCAACTGCTCCTGACTATCACTGCATACCAATACGCAACTCGAACGTTTTGTCCTCTGCATCCAACCGCGACCCCGAACTCTGTTCCTGCCACGTCCTCTAAAGAAAGTGTTACCTCTATCATTCTTGAAGAATGTAGTTCCTCTTCACGTTGCCGTTGTGCAATCTCTTCTCTCTCCTTTACCTGGGCTTCCCTTTCACGCTCGATGTCCCTTCTAATCTCTAACCTTTTATGTTCCTCTTCAAATTTCTCCTTCTCCCATGCCCGTTCCTTTTGACGTTGTTCCTCTTTCTCTCTTTCCAGTTCTCGTGCCAACTCCTGTTCCTGTAATCGCTGTTCCCTCTCCTGGAGTCGCCGATCCCTCTCCTTGGCTTGTTCCTCTTGAACGAAGTTCCTCAGTTCTTCACCTGCAAATCCAAATTGCTCCCCTAACTCCGTTAACTCCTTAATACTAGACATGACTATTCTAGACGCATATAACACACTATAAATAAAACACTATATAAATCTGCAGCAATAACGTATCTGAAATATACTAACTTCAAATATAACACTGTGCCTTTATGCACCACTCATTAGTATTACTCATTAGTATTACATAACACTAAACCACATAACTTTGTTGTACCTTACAACGACTTACATCTACTTTACGTTATGGCTCTAAAGCTACGATACGGAGTTTAAAGCTACTTACTCCACACTACTACCAATATTCTCCACTAAGTATACGTGTCTTTAACACCTCACTTCATAATACACATAACACACTACTGTTCATTAGAACACTTAAGTATATATAATCTTCAGACCGCCGTTAAAGACCAACCCGTCTATATTATTTATACCTATAAAAAGTATGATTCCCCTTACATTTAAACGTATTCACTAATACCATAAAACGTCAAAATCACAAATCACAAATACTAACGAAATTATTCAAAAATAATAATTCATCACAGTCCAGTTCAGTTCACTTACGACACTTCCGGCAGACCACCCTACCCTCAGCCTCCGTTCATGACTACGGAACGCTTTTGACGGCGCAGCTGTGGTTCATCATCGGGTCACCGGGTATTATAATATTAGGACTCACCCCAGGTACCCGGTATTGGCTGTCTGATGTCCCTCTTTCTCTTGTCACAGGGACACAATCCACCTCCGGATCGTCGTGACTGGAAAAGTAATCATATATTTTTTAAAAAGTAAACTATTATTTGTAAAATTGAATAATTTAAGGAGGAATCTTTACAGTATCTCTCACTTAATTCAGATTCTATATTGGATTGTTGTCACCGCTTAAATCCCACTTCTGACACCATTGTAACAAGATTGACCAAGTGGAGACAACTCACTCAACTCAATAAGAATTCTATATATTTATTAGGCCCGTACTGGTAAATACTGGCAAATCTACTCATAATACACAGCTTGTAAAATCATAACATTCTTAATAGTTGATGGATTTTGATGAAATAAACGCCAAAACAACTTATTCTTTATCAAATAGAATGAATCTAGTAAAAGATCATTTATTATATATAGGCATCGATTAAAAGTGATGCGCTTGGCGAAAATCTACAAAAAATCCTATTCAAAATCAAGGAAAATGAGGCCCCGACAAACTCAGTTAAAAACTCTAAGTAAATATGCACTCATTTTGTTACAGTCCTACCGTACAAAAGCACTACAAACCGTTCTAGAATCGGCATCGTCTTGTCCCAACCCTTGCAATGAAGGAGTATAGCCCAATACATGCATTCATCGACGAAATGTCATCTGGATGAATGTTGCTTACTTCCCATCTTATCAAATCTGATTATGTATCAGATCGCAACTTACCAAAGCTAAGAGAGACGTTCGGTTCATGGCGAAAAAAAGTCATCAAATTCATCTTCGCAAACTAGACAAGAAACATAGAGTTGGGAAAACAATGAAAAATTCTTCTTTAGAGAATTGATTGTCTGCCTTTCATTTGTCACGTTTCGTTGATTCATTGGACAATTAATCAAAAGAAACGTGTTCGTCTTTATTGGCTCATATAATAAAAAACAGTTCTCTATGTCGTTCCTGTACATACATGGCAAACCGTCTTTTTTCCTACTCTTTTTAAGTACGGACTGTGACAGCTACTTATTCACCTAAATATACTCTAGGGTGCCTAATACTGGCAGGTCACTAGTTTACTCCTTACAAGGACTGCCAATTTCCTCCGTAACTCCGCATAGATATTTAACTTAATTTGCAAAGGAAGACTGAAATATTTTCGGATGTTCGGTGATCTTCATTTGGTTCTTTTCATTGAGTATTCTTGATGTAATCCTGCGACAATTCAAATCCACTTAAAACCCTTGACATTTCTGGACCTGAAACCATACAACGAGGCAACTGGGTTGTATTTTCTGTTAGGCCCAATGCGCTCCATCACCTTCGAAACATGTGTTGTTTTGCTCATGGGCATGGTCAATTGCAATTGATGAAAATTCCGGCTGGGCTTTGCGAACCACACCATTGTTTTTTATTAAACTCTGTGGCTGCAGCTGGGTACTTTTCTTCCACGCAGATGAACTGGGTCCCTTCTGGCACAATCAATATGAGCTAATGCAAAACATACAAGATATACGTCTGGTCAGCATGTCGATATACAGCTTGACATTTCCTTCTCTTAAGGATCGCAAAGTAATAAACCAGTACTGGAACTGAGTTTGTTTTCTTTCCTTTCCTGTTTTCCAAAGCTTAAACACTGGCCATCCATAGAATTAGTGTAGGCCTCATGACCGTTATCAACAAATTGTACAAGCTGTGTGCAGTGATTTGATGTGCATATTGTGTTCGTGACACATGACTGGCTTTAAGGAACGAATCTGCTGTGTCAGACACTTTGTCCTGGGTTCAGGTATTGAACAGTATCTTGTACAACATTCATAGAATTGCATATCATTGCCACCGATTGTGCTTTCTCTTAGCATAAAGGTAACAATGACGTGGTATCTACCGGTTTGTTGTTTCGCTTATATTTAAATATAGTATTGGTGCTATATATTTGTCATCTAGTGATATGTAAAAACAATTTGCTTTGAACTATGCTAATAATTAATATCAATTATTGCATATATGCAAGTTTTGTAGAAAAGCTAACGGGTCACCTCATGTTTTAAGATTGCACTGTGTCCCTTTAAAGTTGTGTGTAAAAGTGGTGTGGGTGAGTGGGGATGGAATCACGTGTATCAGTGTAATCTTCCTTCTGAAAAGTATTTACACTGTTCCGTTCATTCAAAATTTAATTACAAAATCTCACCAATATTTTGACACCTTTATGTGTTATGTCAGGAATGTTTACCTAAATCAATGACTAATGTGCACAAATATGTGTCGCAAGATGACCCGAGTAGTCCATGGGCCAAGAGGGTGGTCGGTACCATCTCTAACAACTATTTTTGGAATCATTGATGCCTAAATATATTACTTCAATGTGATAACATTGCGTGATGCACAGCTTATTCCATTTGTTTGGGCCAAATAAGTCTAAATTAAGCAAAAAGTGCCGAAATATGGAATATGTTTTTAAAAAATCAGTGGATTGATTTCAATATTTAACTTTGATGAAAATATTTGTAAAATACATATGTTTACGAATTGTATACATTTCATAGTTAGATTTTGAATATTTTTCAATATTTTGGGTAAAAAAGCGTTAAAAACAGACAAAAATCACTGAAAAGTGGATATATATTTAAAAAATAATCTGGTAAATGTTAAACTATTGTTTCATTTTTAAATTGCTAAATGTGCTTTCTTTTACAAACTGATTAAGTTTTATGTGTATACAACTATTACTTTGCAACTCATCTTTGGGGTAAAACAAAATTGAACAAAATTCTCTAAAAACTAGAATATTGTTTCTTACAACGAATGGATTCATTTCAAAGTTTAATTTCATTTCAAACTCATATGATTGCTTCTGTTTACAACGTCTTTACATTTATTATACTATATTAGTTTTATTATTTTACAATATATTGGGAGAAACAAGTTCAACACTTACCAAGAATTGATGAAAACAGGAATATTTTTCTAAAGAATAATGGGTGCATTTCAAAGTATGCAAGCGTTTGAAAGGTTATGTTAAAAGCTTCTGTCTACCATGTCTTAACACTTTCCTTACTATAATTTTAATATTTTAGAAAGAATTTGTTTGTTTGTTTGTATGGTGTTTTAGGTCATGTTCAACACATGTAAGGTTATATATGACGGTCTTTTTTGTGGTGGAGGCAGACCACCGACGTTTCCTGGGTAGAACCAGTACTGTACGCCTCCCGTCATCCGTAAGCATCGTAAGCAGAATTTGTTTACATGTTCATGTGCAATTATAAGAGCGGATATATCGTCTTCGTTCTTCTTGCTGTATTTATAGCATAATCTAGTGTATGGTCTCCCCATGTCTCCTACACTAAGCTCATTCATTCCATCAATACTGTATGCTCGGGAGAGGTCTTACATTGCCTGTTGTCCAATCCCATTCAGTACTTGAATACAATATTGTTTATATTAAATTAATACTGTATGCTGATTGATCAGGAATGGTTTCATAATCTTTGACATTTTTCTCCAGTCTAAAATGTACAAGTTGCTTGTTTTTCTCAGGAATCCCTCTCCCATTACGAGAGACCAATGCATTTAATTGTTTTAATGGCTTATCAACACATTTTATTTTATATCGAGCTGATTTAGAGACAGGGGGAACGGCATAGTAATCTTGAACCATGCCCTACTATATTTTGTGTAGATGTTTATAGTTCTTTAACGTACTCGGAGGACATACTCCGATACACGGAACCGCCCGGTTTAATTCCCCATCCTATGGATGATGCTAGAGTTGCCTCAGGACTCACCAAAGCAACCCAGTGGTGCCGAAAAGCAGGTCAAAGTGTATGTTTTAGCACATCTTTCATTTGTAGTCCACGTTATGCTATTATTATCAGCTGTGCACATAGTTTACGATCAGTTTTTAGAACTATACACTTCCTGCTTTGTTTGAAGTTATAGTTTTACTCAGTGGAATTAATATTTAAAATTAAGCTTACTTATTGTGTCACGAAACTTTGCTTGTGATACTATAGGGTTGTTCTAAGTCATTTTTCACTTTTCTAACCTTTCAATGGCTATCTTGTCCAGTTTTGTGTGATTCTAGCAAACTGTTTTCTATATTATGTCATCTTCCCCGTTTGCTAACTATAGTACCGTGATCCCCTTTGAATAGTTTACTAAGCTGTTTTCAGTGAGCACGTTTACTTAGATACCTCTTGCCTTTTGTATTGTTTTATTGTTTGAAGGTATTTGTTCTGGACACCAGCATGTCTAACATTCGAATAGGTGATTATGAACACACTCTGAGGTGAGATAATAACGGCAAACAGCCCCGGGTTTAAGACTGAATCCGTTTGTGGCTCCGGCAGTCTAGGTGTCTTTATATACAGTTTCCTCTACTACTTGGTCTACTGGTATACTTCCAATTTGATAGGATTGTTTGGTCCTGCTTGCAATGAACAACCACCACTTTCCATGTAACTGAGAAAGCTGGTTCAGTAGCTAGACTGCCAATTTGAGATGGATAAGCGTGTTAGTTCTATAAATAACACTGTAGCTAGTGTCAATAGTACATTATGTGTTATTAGTGTATTATTGTTTATTATATATGTACGTGATATTGTAATTTGTCCAAGGGAAGCATTTATTATATAGACAGTTAGTGGTTCTTTAGAATCATGCCTGATCAATAGAGGTTTCAAAACAACCCTGACAACGTATTTACATAATACATAATTGTCATATATTCAATTCTCTGTCAAATGTGACTGTATAACAGAATGCCACTGGTCATCTATTTATGAACCGGTAAATATAACCAAGACTGACATAATCACCAATCCTGCTGCATTTGTGGGGCACTACACTACCACTTTGGGATTGTGATATTAATTCTGTTCGAAATGTTTTGCAATACTTTGTAACATCACAATAGTATCACCTTTTCCGTTATTTCTATTTAGTAGGAATACAAATAATATAATATTACGTTTATAACAGAAAAATGTTGATGTAAATACTTAGAATTGTAAATATGTTTATTGCTATGTCATATGTTCTATGTATATATGCATTTGTAGTATCTCACGGGCCTATGGCCTATTGATTTATGAATAAAATCTTCTTCTTCTATAAAACGCGAGCAATACTACCCGAGAATTGGCTCCAACATCTGAAATCGTCGTTGTCGTACCGGCGTCCTCACTTGCGTACTAAGGGTATATTTGTATAAATGTGTATACGTAAGTCCCTCATACTGTTTTAATGTCTACCGGAGCGACCATAGAGAAAGTAAATAGGGTTACGGATTAGTAAATGTTTGATATCAGTTTGATATATAACGTAATACATGTGCATAAGTAAAGAAATGTACTCTTAGCATACAAGTGGGCCCCCAGTTACGACAATCACCACATCAATGTATAAGTGTACTAATATAGCCAGTTTGTTTGATCTCTCCTGGGCAGAGAAGTACGAAGTATATATATAAGAGGATAGAAGAAGGAAGAGCACTGTTTTAATCTAACGCACATTAGAAGAGGTAGAGGATTTTTGACTAATTGAACAAGCATTTTTTATAATTGGGTCAATTGTGGCTCCAAAAGCATGCAAACTTGACCACTGTTTGTTTTTTTAAGATTTTTTTTTTGAAAAATAAAACATTAGGTAAAAATGCTTGTTCTGATTCTTAAATTATTTAAGAAAAAAATGTATGGTTCTATTTTCGTTTGCTACCAAAGTAATGAATTGTTTCGTCGTCATCTTTGCTGCTCTTATCTGCCGTCTCTTCATATTTCAAATCGGCAGAGACGGCATAGCTTCCGAGAAGGGAAGAGGTCCGAAACGAACAACCGGAAGAGTATCTTCACTTCTAAGAAGCTCCTCTGCCTTGCGAAACTAACCCGCTAAAAGGAATTTCTAATGCCCCGTAGTAGCAATTTCGAATTTTAATCGATTTTGCATAAACATCGATGATTTTACTGAAGAAATCATGTTGCACATGCACCAGGCTTGAAAACACCGTATCAAAAATATTGAACACAATTATTGTGCAGTAATTTTAGATTATGGTTTAAATGTACCCATATGAAATTTCATAAATCTTAGAAGGAAATAAAAAACGATATTTAATATACCATATACTTCGAATGGAATCGGACGCAATATTCCAATATTGACCCAGGTGCGTAACATAGGATAGCACATACTACTATGCAAAATGAATTTCTTGTAAATCAGGGGTCATTTTAGGTTCATTCATTATGTTTAGAAATTTTAGAATAAAACATATTATTAAATGTTAATTTTTAGTCGGACCTCGAGACCCCAGAACCAAAGCCTGGAGTACCCCTTTAAACGATAAAGTTGATACTGGGGCTGCTACCAATACTGTTATTTGTCAGAATAATAGAAAAAATACTGATAAAGGTGATCACTTGGAGCAACAAACACAATTAAGAGAATAAAGCAGCAGACTCGGGTTATTGAGTCTGTCCATGAGAAGTAATGAAAGTTCACTTCAGAGGTAATTATCCTCTGATACCGTGAATAATTAAATACAACGCTATAAAACAGATAATATTCATCAGTACAATAAACATGGTTTATGGTTGATGACATACTCAATATTAATAATCCGTTCTTTGCTCATATGGTTACTAACATTTATCCACCAGAGCTCACGTTGAATAAAGCCAACAGTTCGGATACAGTAGCAGCATTTCTCGACCTTCATCTCTCGATTTCAAATGATTGTATTCATGCTAAAATCTATGATAAGAGAGATGATTTCAATTTTAACATCGTTAACTATCAACACCTGGATGGAGATGTACCTTGTGCTACCTCAAACGGGGTGTATATCTCCCAGCTCATTCGATTTGCTAGAGCGTGTAATGATGTTATAGACTTCAATGATCCAAATTAGGTTATTACAAGTAAACTTCTTCAGCAGGATTTTCGTTATCACAAACTACGTAGATCTTACTCTAAATACTACCGCCGTAAAGAGGGCCTGCTGGAAAAGTACAACACCAACCTTAAGCCACTTCTGCGACTAGGCATATCACAAGCCTCATTTTATGGAGATTTGGTCTATAAACTTCAAAAGTTAAAGGGGTCTGACGGGTTTCCTGACCGCTTTAAACATTTAATCATGAAGTTCGTCAGAAAAGGATATAACCCTTTGGTTTTACAGCGCACTGCATGTTTAGTAATTGACCCCTCTACAGTCAGTGATTACGCTTCACTTTTCACTTGTGCGATGACTGGACTACCTCTTGGGACTCTATGATTGTACCTACTGAAACCCCGACTAAGGGAGGTGGCTGCATGAGCTTTCGTCCCTCGGGTTTTCTGGTCGTACCCTAGATTGGTTTTCTCTTTAGCTGCAACTACTATGGTTGTTCAGTACGATTCTGGATACATCCTGAGATGTTTATTATTTTGTATGTGTTTCTTTAGTTAGTTTCTCAGGATGTGGACTTTATTGTTAGAGAATTCCGTTTGATGGGATGTAGTTTTGTTTACACTGTCTTGTCTATTTGGGCGTTGAAGACAGGATAATAGCGAGGATTGTGCGCATATACAATCGATTCAAGCTAACCAGTAGGCCTTAAGGCCTTATTGCCTACTGACCGTTCCAAGTCGGTAACCCTGTCTTCACCACCCTTTCTGTTGTTTTTTGTCTCTTTCATTGTATTTTCAAGTCCTTGTTTGCAGTACAGTGTGGACCTACGATGCCATTGCGCTCGGACGCTGTGGTTGCTATAGGACCCTATATCTCAATTTTACACTATTCTGTTAAAAACATGTTGTCTTGGTTTCTAAACATATGATCAAAATATGCAAATGATGGTACCGGAACAAAGGGGACAACTTTATAGAAGATAATAAGGGAAATATATAAAGGTATAACTAGTAAATGTTGTAGACTGAAAGTTGAAAACGTTTCATTAAAGTTAGCTACATATTCCAGTTCTCATCGAATTTTGATGAATGTTGAATGTTTTTACCTAAACTGTTTTAAAATAATAAACCTATGGCTATGAAACTTATACACAAATGTAGGCAGATATATTTAACATATTTTTGGTATAATATTATACGTTGAAATCATCCTTTGCTTTCTAGACAAACTATTCCAGTTTTCGGAGATTGATGTAAAATTTTGAAGTTTTTACCCCAAATTGTCTGGCATATTATTGGTTATAAACACATGTAACTAATGCATGTTGTAAAGGGAAGCATTTCTTAAAATTTTAAAAAGAAATAATGAATGAATATTCCTAAGATTACTTTTTGAAAATATATTCCCGTTTTCGGTGAATTTTGGGATTACGGTGATTTTTGGTATTACATTTTGAGCGATTTTTAGCCAAAATATTGGAAAAGATCAGACTTGAACAAAGAAATCTATACACTTCGTATACACGCGTATTTAATACAACTTTTAAACAAAATTATTCCCCTAAATGCATTTATTTATTTTTGAAAAAAAAATGTTCCAGTTTTCAGCACTTTTTGTTGAATTGACATTTTTGGCCCAAAATCAGGGCATAAGCTGTGTCTCCTACATTGCTATCCCGTTGCAGTATTTACTTGAGGCATCTATAATTCAAACAATAATAATTAGGATATGCAATCTTTGGTGGTAACACTATGCCTAAATGTTGATGTTGGCCCAATACCTATAGTGGTTGGGACGAACTCAGGAAAGAATCAATGTTGGTGACTACAATACATAAGTTTAATGCAACTTTTAAAATATGTTAAATATTAATACAATTATCAAGAAAAACAAGCGAATAAACAGATCAATATGAAAAAATACTGTTCTAATGAACGTATAAGATGTTTGTAGTATTATCACAAATACTGAATAAGTCGACTGTCTATATATGACACTAAAGTGTTGTTACACACCCTAAAGGTTTCGCTCCAATCCTGGAGGCTTAGGCTGTAATAATACATATGTTTAGATGTCGTTTCATTAACAGAACTATCGTATGCAATTATCATTACACAAACAAATCCTTATCTAGTAAACGCTCTAATTATGATATTTAGCAATGTATACGTATTATACAACGCCATGTATACACGTCTATCAACTCACCGTTAACCAATGCACCTAATAGACAACGTTATCAATTTATTTAATATTGTATTGCAATTAATGAGCTATACGCCTCGGCATATATACACGTATATCATCTCACGTTATCGAATGCACTTAATATACAACGTCATCAATTTAATATTGTATTACAATTAATGATCGACTTCAATAATTATATCTCATAAAGTTAACTTCAGAATATGCTAGTTAACTAGTATCAAGTTAATGTTTGAGAAACATGTAAAAGCTGACCGGAAGTAGCAATATCACGAAACAAAATGGCGACAAATGTTAACTGCACCTTCCTCTCACCAAGCACTGACAATACCCCGGAAACTAGGTCACTGTGACCTACTTTCTTCAAAATAGGCATTACGTTAACCTTTTTGTTTAAGTTTCGGCGGGTGGGGAATAAACTTGTTATTATATGTCAGCATTACCATGTCCAATCTGTAAAAGCACCTTCCTCTCATCAAGCACTGGCGATACCCTGAAAACTAGGTTACTGTGACTTACTTTCTCCAAAATATGCATTACCTTAATCTTTTTGTTTAAGTTAAGTTGGAATTATGTTATATCTCAGCATTACCATGTCAGATCTTCATCAAATTTTAACAACATTTTCCTCTCATCAGTCACTGACCATGCCTTGAAAACTAGGTCACTATGACCTACTTTCTTCAAAATATAAGTCATGTTAGCCTTTTTAACTTTGTTATACTGGCATCAACATTATTTTTTTATATCTGGGACAAAATTATGTTTTATATCTCCGCATTGACATGTGCAATTATTAAAAAAACTTTGACAGTAAGTTAGGTAACTAGGTTTACAACATTAAAGCAGCCTCCCACTCCCAAAAATAAACAATCAATCTAGAAATCCTCTATTAAATAGTGGCATCAAATACACAGGCACTCATCTTTCACATTTTGGAAAACCCAGCTGTAACGCCACCAGGCGTTTCTCGTTTGTCTCATAGAATATTTACGTATTCGGACGGATCGACCGACAGACAGACAGACCGACATTTGCAAAGCAATATGCCCCACTTGCTTCTCCGACGTGGGGCATAACTAGCACCGCTTGTGTAAATTGTTAGCAGGTATCAAGGGGTTTATGGGTGTTGATGTTTTGTGTTTCTTATGCAATGTTTTAAAAGATTTGCTGATGGGAATTTTATGACGACAACCCTTGATATAAGAGCCGTTTTAGTCAGTAGAGCGTCCCCATGCCCCCTTGGACCTCTTGTTTTCTAATTCAATTTCTATTCTGTTTTGTGATTCAGTTTCCTTTAATTTTCAATGGTATTCTGTTTCCACCAACACATTTAATGCTTCCTCCCCAAAAACTTCTTTATTAACCAAAATGATATATAGGGTCCTATAGAAACCACAGCGTTCGAACGCAATGGCATCGTAGGTCCGCACTGTACTGCAAACAAGGACTTGAAACTACAATGAAAGAGACAAAGAAACAACAGAAAGGGTGGTGAAGACAGGGTTACCGACTTGGAACGGTCAGTAGGCAATAAGGCTTACTGGTTAGTTTGAATCGATTTTATATGCGCACAATCCTCGCTATTATCCTGTCTTCAGTGCCCAAATAGACAAGACAGTGTAAACAAAACTAAACAAAACAAGTTTGAGTACTTACACATTTGTAAAAACAAAACAACAGAAAGGGTGGTGAAGACAGGGTTACCGACTTGGAACGGTCAGTAGGCAATAAGGCCTACTGGTTAGCTTGAATCGATTTTATATGCGCACAATCCTCGCTATTATCCTGTCTTCAGCGAGCAAATAGACAAGACAGTGTAAACAAAACTACATCCCATCAAAAGGAAATCTCTAAAAATAAAGTCCACATCCAGAGAAACTAACCAAAGATACACATACACAATAATAAACATCTCAGGATGTATCCAGAATCGTACTGAACAACCATAGTAGTTGCAGCTAAAGAAAATAAACAATCTAGGGTACGACCAGAAAACCCGAGGGACGAAAGCTCATGCACTTACCTCCCTTAGTTGGGGTTTCAGTAGGTACAATCATACAGTCCCAAGAGGTAGTCCAGTCATCGCACAAGTGAAAAGTGAAGCGTAATGACTGACTGTAGAGGGGTCAATCACTAAACATGCAGTGCGCTGTAAAACCAAAGGGTTATATCCTTTTCTGACGAACTTCCTGATTAAATTTGTAAAGCGGTCAGGAAACCCGTCAGACCCCTTTAACTTTCGAAGTTTATAGACCACATCTCCATAAAATGAGGGTTGTTATATGCCTAGTCCAATTGCACCGAATTATTTTTAATCTCAGATTTCTAGCCGTTTTTTGAAGAAAAGCAAATCGGCTTATATATTGGGTAAACCGGGCGGGCGGGTGGCGGGCGGGCGTCAACGTGTTGTGTTTTCTATATATCTCAGCATTACCATGTCCGATATTCATTAAATCCGATCTTTTTATATTTCTTTAATAGCACCTTCCTCTCACCAAGCACTGACTATACCCTGAAAACTATGCACTGTGACATACTTTATCCAAAATATGTGTTACGTTAACCGTTTTGTTCAAGTTTTAGGCGAGGGAAATAAAATGTCTGTTATATCTCAGCATTACCATTAAATGATATATAGGGTCCTATAGAAACCACAGCGTCCGAACGCAATGGCATCGTAGGTCCTCACTGTACTGCAAACAAGGACTTGCAACTACAATGAAAGAGACAAAAAACAACAGAAAGGGTGGTGAAGACAGGGTTACCGACTTGGAACGGTCAGTAGGCAATAAGACCTACTGGTTAGCTTGAATCGATTTTATATGCGCACAATCCTCGCTATTATCCTGTCTTCAGCGCCCAAATAGACAAGACAGTGTAAACAAAACTAAATCCCATCAAAAGGAAATCTCTAACAATAAAGTCCACATCCAGAGAAACCAACTAAAGATATACATACAAAATAATAAACATCTCAGGATGTATCCAGAATCGTACTAAACAACCATAGTAGTTGCAGCTAAAGAGAAGACCAATCTAGGGTACGACCAGAAAACCCGAGGGACATGTCCCCTTCATCAATCATTGACCATACCCTGAAAAATAGGTCAATGTGACATACTTTCTCCAAAATATGCGTTATGTTAACATTTTTGTTTAAGTTTCGGCGAGTGGTGGGGTGGAGGGGAATAACGTTTTTGTTATATCTCAGCATTACCATATCCGATCTTCATCAAACTTCAACATCACCTTTCTCTCACCATGCACTGGCTATATCCTGAAAACTAGGTCACTGTGATCTACTTTCTCCATAATATACGTTACGTTATCCTTTTTGTTTAAGTTTCGGCGGTGGTGGGGGGAAATAAAGTGTTATTATATCTCAGCATTACCATGTCCAGTCTTCATCAAACTTTAACAACACCTTTCTCTCATCAAGCACTGGCCCTATCCTAAAAACTAGGTCACTGCGACCTACTTTCTCCAAAAAGTGCATTACGTTAACCGTTTTGTTTAAGTTTTGGCAGGGGGAATTACGTTTTTGTTATATCTCAGCATTACCATGTCCGATCTTTATCACATTTAACAGCACTTTCCTCTAATCAGGCACTAATAATACCCTAAGAAATATGTCACTATGACCTACTTTCTCCAAAATATAACTTTTTTAACTTTGGGCATCAACATTCTTTTTTTATATCTTGGCCACTATTATGTTTTTATATCTCAGCATTGCCATGTGCATTTATTATAAAACTTGGACAGTATGTTAGGTAACTAGGTTTTCAACATTAAAGCAGCCTCCCACTTCCAAAACTAGAAAACATCTTTGCAATAGTTTCACCAAACACACAGGCACTCATCTTTCAGATTTTGGAAACCCGGCTTTTACGCCACCAGGCGTTTCTCACTTGTCTCATAGAATATTTACATTTCTATAACTTATAATGTTTTGCAAGCAAGAACAATTCATATTTTTTAAGTAAATCAAACTCCTCCTGGGTAGGTGTAGAAACACATTTGTCAAGACCACAATTTTGATTGTAGCTGGTTTCACTCTTTATAATATTGAAAATGTACAAAATGAGCAATTAATTTTGTGCTTTTTTCTATTTCTCTTTTTTTATTGCCAAAAGCAATGTATAAATGATTAAAGCACCAACAATGTTTCTCTCCAGGACGAGCCTCCAATTTGTGTTACGAGTAAAATGTAAAAAGAAAGAAAAAACAAAAGCAGCAACACAAAAATATAATTTACAAATTTATTTACATAAAATATTCACTTACAGAATACACAAATCCAGTTTTTCATTCATATCCAGTTTTTTAACTAAGTTCAAATAAAATTATCTAATGTACATAATTCACATTAGCTAGTGTCTCTTTAATCCAAAACAGTAAGTGTCTATTTAACCCAAAACAGTAAGTGTCTATTTAATCCAAAAACAGTAAGTGTCTCTTTAAGTCTAAATTGATTTCCAATATTTTTAGTTTAGTCCAAAAACATGATTTCAATGTTACTATGAATGAGCACAATAATAAGTAATTCCTCTTACAACTATATTTTCTAAAAGCATTCAAATCTAAATTTAACTTTTTTAAATTATTAAGTTGTTGAAGAATACTGAAATATGATCCTGTTTATATGAATTTGCATACATACTTTGCATATACATTGTAAATGTTTACATCTATACTATTTTTAACTTTCTTCAAGGCCAAATCAGTAATAAAAATGCGACAATACATGGACACTCTGAGGCACATGCGAAAGTACATGTAAACATATATGTAACAGGTAAGTGTAAGGTTTGGTACACCCGACACCCTGCTGAAAACCCCCAGAGGCATTTTTGCCACTGACCGTTCCAAGGCGGTAGCCCTATCGTCAACCCTTTTTGTGTGTTGTGACGTCATATACCGTTTTTCCTTATTAACATTGCCATTCATGTTTGTCATTTTGCGTGTTTTGGGTTTACTGTGTTCTGTGAACGTTCCTCTTTTATACTTATGTTTAGCCTTCCTCCGTTAACTTGTGCCTTGTGAATATTCTAAGGCCTTCAATATTAATTGGATCTTTACGAAACTTGGCAAGTTTCTTTATATCAATGAAAGCTCGGATAAGTTCGTAAACCAGCCAGATCGGATTAATTTCACCGAAGTTATGGACCTTGTATTGCTGAAAAATGCCATATTAAGCCTTGTGAACACTCTAGCACCTTCATTTATTATTTGATGTTTACTAAACTTGCAGAGATAGTTAATATCAATGAAAGCTCGAGCAAGATCGAAAACCAGTTAAATCAAATCAGTAACACCGGATTTATGGCCCTTGTTTTTCTAAAAAATGCTATTTTCTGCCTCGTGAACACTCTAGGGCCTTCAATATTAATCGGATATTTACGAAACTTTGCCAGTGTCTTTACATTAATAAAAGCTCGAAGCGGTTTGAAAACCAGTCAGATCGGAATAATTTCACCGGAGTTATGGCCCTTGTTTTGCTTAACAATGCCACATTAAGCCTTGTGAACAAACTAGCACCTTCATTTATTATTTGATCTTTACCAAACGTGCAAAGATTGTTAATATCAGTGAAAGCTCGGAAAATTTCGAAAACCAGCTAAATCGGATCAGTAACACCGGAGTTATGGCCCTTGTTTTTCTGAAAAACCTTGCACAGATTATTAATTACAAGGAAAGCTCAGACATGTTAAAAAAACTGATGAATTGAGTCAATAACACTGGAGTTATGGCCCTTGTTGTTTTCTAAAAAGTGCTGTTTCTGCCTTGTGAACAGCACCTTCATTTATTATTTGATCTGTACCACACTAGCTCATTTAGTTTAAATATATGTTTTTTTTTTTTTTTTTTTATTTTTTTTAAATATTTATTGATTTTTTTTTGATTTTTTTGATTTGATTTTTTTACTTGCTTTTTTTTTCTTTCTTTTTTTTGTGTGTTAGCGCCGTGTCAGCAGAAAACATTGTCATGACAACATTGCATTGTTGTGCCTGTTGCCTCTTTTTCCAATTCGTTGATTTCTGATGGAGTTACGGCCCCTTGGCATTTTTACTTTTAAATTTCTTGTCGGCGCTACTCCTCCTAAACGGCTTGTTGGATTTCTAAAAAATGTGGCAGGAAGCCTCAGTAGGATGTCTAGTTGTGCAGAGCGCGGTATATCAATGGAATATTGGACAAGTTGTTCGAAAACCAGCTAGATAGTAACGACAGAGTTCTGGCCCTTAATTTATTGAAAAATGCTACATTAGAATGTTAATTTAAACCCACCCCCGCATCCCCCACGACAGACACACATCCATTTGTATGCAATTGCATTGACAGAAGAAAGTGGGATAAAATAAAAAATACCCATGCCAGACGCAGCAGACTTATTGCCCATGATTGCCAGGTAAGCGATCTAAGGCTATCCTATCCCTGTTGTTTTTGCAATGTTTTAAAAGAAGTTCTGATGGGAATTTTGTGTCGACAACCCTTGATATAAGAGCCGTTTTAGCCAGTATAGCGTCCGCAAGCCCTCTTGGGCCTCTTGTTTATCTTAGGTGTTAAAATTAAAGTATTTACAGTGTGATTATTTTGAAACCATGCATATTTCATACACATTTACGAAAATTGATTCGAAATATGTGTCATTCAAAATCGAATCATAAAAAATATAATATTTTTACTCTACCAAATATTTTTATATTACTATAGAACCTAAGGATAAAAACCGAGTAACACAACTTTTATCACCTAGAGAAAATAAAATGTAAAATCTCAACATTTTGGCAATGCAAAATTATGATTAGCATGCTTTTTCGTGTATTTTAGATATTTATTTTTAAGGATTACGCATACATCATTGTAGTTGTATGCGTTAGTTCTGTCACAAACTAAAAGCATTTAGCTGTACTTGAATAAAAACCATACCAGGGCTTAAGAAAACCATACCAGAGCTATTTTTTTGTATGTTATGTCCTAAAATATGTTTATCGTTTTAGAAGCTTATTGCTCTAAGATGTAACTTATTTGGCAGATATCTCAGCGAACACAGATTAACGATTACAGTTATATTCCAAATTACATAATAATAATTATGTAAAACACAATTTGTGACGATTAACATAAAGTAGAAATGCATTCTTTACGATTTTGCGATATGCCAGTTCGATTTACGGCATGTGTGTTATATTAGGCCAAGAAAAAAATTCGTGTTTCAGGTTTCCGGCTCCAAAAAAAGAGGGTAGGTATGTAACACTACCAGACCCTTTAATAAGTAATAATAATAATAGTTTAATAACAAGTGGTAGAAGTATCTCGCAGTTAATAGTAAATTACCAATATTGGATGATCCTCTCAAAAAGCAGATATTATATTAGCTTACTCAGGTATATCTTAGGTGGGGATACCTTGTTTCGACCAATTGAATAAATGTGTAGAAATTCAATGAGATGATTGCACGTGCATGCAGGTATATATTATGATGTTTAAAAACGAGAAAAATATATGTTAGGATCTGGTAGAATCTGTTAGAATGTAGAGATTTGTTTGACTGTAGAGTCTGATAAAATTAAAGTACCACTATACGATCAGACATTAAAGTAAGGTAGCTTTGAAGGTTATTAAAGCGTGCATGGTCGATTTTTTTTGATTTTTTTTTTTTAGATTTTTTAATACACGAAGATAGAAATTACAACCAGAAAACATAATTCTAAACTCAGATTTTGAGGGCCTGAATGATGTATCTATTAATGTATATAATTTAAAATTGAAATTTTGAACTCATCACTTGAAGATGTGTTGCTAGGAAAAGTACATACAGAACCGGTGACAGTAATAGTGTAGCCTTTGTATGTAGAACCTCCACGATAATATCGGCCATCAATTTTTCGGTAGCAATATCGTCATCATCGCGGAACAAAATATCGCGATTTTTCTCTCTTTTACTTAATTTTTTCCCTTTTTTGTTTTGAAACAGGGAAAAAAATAGGGTCGGGACAAAATATAGGGTGGGGAACCTGAAACACGACTATTTGTTTTCTTGACCTTATCGTAATACATAGTAAATACTTTAGGACGAGTCAAGTACTCGTAATAGAGACGTGCGACATGTGTTTATTCAGGGCGTGTGGGAAATGCTTGGGACAAACGAGAACACTGGGACCATTACATTATCCAAATTAAGTGTTATGTTAAAGGTATACCTGTTTATTTTCCGACAATTCGTTCTAAATGATATGTTAAAAAAATAAAATATCAGGTCTAGTTATATACAATCGTTTGCTAAAGGTATTAATATAAAGCTAAAGACAGTGTACTTTGCATATTAAAACGTAAGACAGTCGACGAATTATTAGGTCGACGAATTATTAGAAAGCCGTTTGACTTACGGCATCACGCAATCCTATCAAAAAAAATACAATTATACATCTTATACTTCGTCAAATAAATACTTTTTATCATTCATGTGCAAACTGATAAACTAGTACGGTGAGCGCTATGATTAACATATTGTTTCAATTAATTTCTGGATATATAATTGTCCAAACCAATACTCGATACACACTCTGTATGATCTCCATTACTGTTACAAATGCACAGAGTGTGGCTTAAAGGATGGTGTATATTTTTTTTGTCATAAGGTACATATTAGGTGTTTTATCATCTCGCATTCGCCGATGAATATACAATAACTTTTGTTTTGTTTTTGTCATATAAGTATAACAGCCATACACGCTTTAAACAATAAGCTATATTTCTTAAAACAGTATATACTAAACTAGACGACTCTTCCCCATACATTTAAATGCTAATAAACCCTTTATTTTTTATCATAATTTGCTCAAATTGTGTACACATTCTTTACTGTGCGACTTAATCAAATTGATTGTTTTTATTTCAATTATAGTTGATGAATCTGTGAATATATTCATGAGTTTTCATACGATAGTTTGTTTAAATTTTACATTACATTGAAAAGATAAACTTAAATGTAACTGGGATTCTTAAATATGTCGTCTGGTGTTTTACTTGTTTCCTCATACTTGTCAGACGGAAGCTTCATACTATTAGTGAGGATGTAACCCCCATCCCCCACCCCACGAGTACTGAATACTTCTTATTTTAGAGACCGAGTACTGAATACTATTTAGCTCCGGACAAAAATTCTAAGCATAAAATTACAAAGGGCAATAACTCTAATTTGAATGACCTAAAACACCTAAAAGCCGGGATCTGCTAGATGAATGAAGGCCCAATTATCAAAAGTAGACCTTTATTAACATTTTATGATTTTTTTGTAGATTTAATTGATAATATTTGGTTTTAAATTTATATCTTAAATTTAAAGATACATTTTATGAGTACTAAATACTAAATAATGTGTTGTGCGAGTACTGCGTACCAGGCTCGTGCGTACTGAATACCGCCTAAAACGCCCTGAAAACTGCGTACCAAAATGGGGGGTTTCAGCCTCATTAGTTCTGCTCTAGAGATAGTATGCTACAAACTTTCGGAGAACAAACGCATGTTCATAAAAAAGTGTGCCGTAGGTAAGATATACACACGATTGAGCAACTATTTGTCTTTTGAACTTGTGGAATGTAATTAATGTTTTCGCCAGTACAATAGAGAACAAATGTGAAATAATGTGTCTATTGAGAACAATACCACCCTGAATGATGGCACACATCTATCAGAGGTACCTTAATTGCCTGAAAATCCTTTAACACGAACTACACGTTTGTTTGAGTTGAAATTAAACTAAAGGATAATTATGTCTAACATCGACTGCAATCAAATTTTACAAATATAAATCGAAATCGTGTACTAAACAAATGCTAAGTTGATATAAAAGTCGAACAGGAAATGTAGTATTCAAGTAACACAGTCAACTACGAACAGGAAATGTAGTATTCAAGTACCACAGTCAACTACGAACGGGAAATGTAGTATTCAAGTACCACAGTCAACTATAAACGTGTAGTATTCAAGTACCACAGTCAACTACGAACAGGAAATGTAGTATTCAAGTAACACAGTCAACTACGAACGGGAAATGTAGTATTCAAGTACCACAGTCAACTATAAACGTGTAGTATTCAAGTACCACAGTCAACTACGAACAGGAAATGTAGTATTCAAGTACCACAGTCAACTACGAACAGGAAATGTAGTATTCAAGTACCACAGTCAACTACGAACAGGAAATGTAGTATTCAAGTACCACAGTCAACTACGAACAGGAAATGTAGTATTCAAGTAACACAGAAAACTACGAACGGGAAATGTAGTATTCAAGTACCACAGTCAACTACGAACAGGAAATGTAGTATTCAAGTACCACAGTCAACTACGAACAGGAAATGTAGTATTCAAGTAACACAGTCAACTACAAACGGGAAATGTAGTATTCAAGTACCACAGTCAACTACGAACAGGAAATGTAGTATTCAAGTAACACAGTCAACTACGAACGGGAAATGTAGTATTCAAGTACCACAGTCAACTACGAACAGGAAATGTAGTATTCAAGTACCACAGTCAACTACGAACAGGAAATGTAGTATTCAAGTAACACAGTCAACTACGAACGGGAAATGTAGTATTCAAGTACCACAGTCAACTACGAACGGGAAATGTAGTATTCAAGTACCACAGTCAACTACGAACGGGAAATGTAGTATTCAAGTACCACAGTCAACTATAAACGTGTAGTATTCAAGTACCACAGTTAACTACGAACAGGAAATGTAGTATTCAAGTAACACAGTCAACTACGAACGGGAAATGTAGTATTCAAGTACCACAGTCAACTATAAACGTGTAGTATTCAAGTACCACAGTCAACTACGAACAGGAAATGTAGTATTCAAGTACCACAGTCAACTATGAACAGGAAATGTAGTATTCAAGTAACACAGTCAACTACGAACAGGAAATGTAGTATTCAAGTAACACAGTCAACTACGAACGGGAAATGTAGTATTCAAGTAACACAGTCAACTATAAACGTGTAGTATTCAAGTAACACAGTCAACTACGAACAGGAAATGTAGTATTCAAGTACCACAGTCAACTACGAACGGGAAATGTAGTATTCAAGTAACACAGTCAACTACGAACAGGAAATGTAGTATTCAAGTACCACAGTCAACTACGAACGGGAAATGTAGTATTCAAGTACCACAGTCAACTATAAACGTGTAGTATTCAAGTACCACAGTCAACTACGAACAGGAAATGTAGTATTCAAGTAACACAGTCAACTACGAACGGGAAATGTAGTATTCAAGTACCACAGTCAACTATAAACGTGTAGTATTCAAGTGCCACAGTCAACTACGAACAGGAAATGTAGTATTCAAGTACCACAGTCAACTACGAACAGGAAATGTAGTATTCAAGTACCACAGTCAACTACGAACAGGAAATGTAGTATTCAAGTACCACAGTCAACTACGAACAGGAAATGTAGTATTCAAGTAACACAGTCAACTACGAACGGGAAATGTAGTATTCAAGTACCACAGTCAACTACGAACAGGAAATGTAGTATTCAAGTACCACAGTCAACTACGAACAGGAAATGTAGTATTCAAGTAACACAGTCAACTACGAACGGGAAATGTAGTATTCAAGTACCACAGTCAACTACGAACAGGAAATGTAGTATTCAAGTAACACAGTCAACTACGAACGGGAAATGTAGTATTCAAGTACCACAGTCAACTACGAACAGGAAATGTAGTATTCAAGTACCACAGTCAACTACGAACAGGAAATGTAGTATTCAAGTAACACAGTCAACTACGAACGGGAAATGTAGTATTCAAGTACCACAGTCAACTACGAACGGGAAATGTAGTATTCAAGTACCACAGTCAACTACGAACGGGAAATGTAGTATTCAAGTACCACAGTCAACTATAAACGTGTAGTATTCAAGTACCACAGTCAACTACGAACAGGAAATGTAGTATTCAAGTAACACAGTCAACTACGAACGGTAAATGTAGTATTCAAGTACCACAGTCAACTATAAACGTGTAGTATTCAAGTACCACAGTCAACTACGAACAGGAAATGTAGTATTCAAGTACCACAGTCAACTACGAACAGGAAATGTAGTATTCAAGTAACACAGTCAACTACGAACAGGAAATGTAGTATTCAAGTAACACAGTCAACTACGAACGGGAAATGTAGTATTCAAGTAACACAGTCAACTATAAACGTGTAGTATTCAAGTAACACAGTCAACTACGAACAGGAAATGTAGTAATCAAGTACCACAGTCAACTACGAACGGGAAATGTAGTATTCAAGTAACACAGTCAACTACGAACAGGAAATGTAGTATTCAAGTACCACAGTCAACTACGAACGGGAAATGTAGTATTCAAGTACCACAGTCAACTATAAACGTGTAGTATTCAAGTACCACAGTCAACTACGAACAGGAAATGTAGTATTCAAGTAACACAGTCAACTACGAACGGGAAATGTAGTATTCAAGTACCACAGTCAACTATAAACGTGTAGTATTCAAGTACCACAGTCAACTACGAACAGGAAATGTAGTATTCAAGTAACACAGTCAACTACGAACAGGAAATGTAGTATTCAAGTACCACAGTCAACTACGAACGGGAAATGAAGTATTCTAGTAACACAGTCCACTACGAACAGGAAATGCAGTATTCAAGTACCACAGTCAACTACGAAAGGGAAATGTAGTATTCAAGTACCACAGTCAACTACGAACAGTAAATGTAGTATTCAAGTAACACAGTCAACTACGAACAGGAAATGTAGTATTCAAGTACCACAGTCAACTACGAACGGGAAATGTAGTATTCAAGTAACACAGTCAACTACGAACAGGAAATGTAGTATTCAAGTAACACAGTCAACTACGAACAGGAAATGTAGTATTCAAGTAACACAGTCAACTACGAACAGGAAATGTAGTATTCAAGTAACACAGTCAACTACGAAAGGGAAATGTAGTATTCAAGTAACACAGTCAACTACGAACAGGAAATGTAGTATTCAAGTAACACAGTCAACTACGAACAGGAAATGTAGTATTCAAGTAACACAGTCAACTACGAACAGGAAATGTAGTATTCAAGTAACACAGTCAACTACGAACGGGAAATGTAGTATTCAAGTAACACAGTCAACTACGAACAGGAAGTAGTATTCAAGTAACACAGTCAACTACGAACAGGAAATGTAGTATTCAAGTAACACAGTCAACTACGAACGGGAAATGTAGTATTCAAGTAACACAGTCAACTACGAACAGGAAATGTAGTATTCAAGTAACACAGTCAACTACGAACAGGAAATGTAGTATTCAAGTAACACAGTCAACTACGAACAGGAAATGTAGTATTCAAGTAACACAGTCAACTACGAACAGGAAATGTAGTATTCAAGTAACACAGTCAACTACGAACAGGAAATGTAGTATTCAAGTAACACAGTCAACTACGAACGGGAAATGTAGTATTCAAGTAACACAGTCAACTATAAACGTGTAGTATTCAAGTAATACAGTCAACTACGAACAGGAAATGTAGTATTCAAGTACCACAGTCAACTACGAACGGGAAATGTAGTATTCAAGTAACACAGTCAACTACGAACAGAAAATGTAGTATTCAAGTAACACAGTCAACTACGAACAGGAAATGTAGTATTCAAGTACCACAGTCAACTACGAACGGGAAATGTAGTATTCAAGTAACACAGTCAACTACGAACAGGAAATGTAGTATTCAAGTACCACAGTCAACTACGAACGGGAAATGTAGTATTCAAGTACCACAGTCAACTACGAACGGGAAATGTAGTATTCAAGTAACACAGTCAACTACGAACAGGAAATGTAGTATTCAAGTTACACAGTCAACTACGAACAGGAAATGTAGTATTCAAGTAACACAGTCAACTACGAACGGGAAATGTAGTATTCAAGTAAGACAGTCAACTACGAACGGGAAATGTAGTATTCAAGTAACACAGTCAACTACGAACAGGAAATGTAGTATTCAAGTAACACAGTCAACTACGAACAGCAAATGTAGTATTCAAGTAACACAGTCAACTACGATCAGGAAATGTAGTATTCAAGTAACACAGTCAACTACGAACGGGAAATGTAGTATTCCAGTAACACAGTCAACTACGAACGGGAAATGTAGTATTCAAGTACCACAGTCAACTACGAACAGGAAATGTAGTATTCAAGTAACACAGTCAACTACGAACGGGAAATGTAGTATTCAAGTACCACAGTCAACTACGAACGGGAAATGTAGTATTCAAGTACCACAGTCAACTACGAACGGGAAATGTAGTATTCAAGTACCACAGTCAACTATAAACGTGTAGTATTCAAGTACCACAGTCAACTACGAACAGGAAATGTAGTATTCAAGTAACACAGTCAACTACGAACGGGAAATGTAGTATTCAAGTACCACAGTCAACTATAAACGTGTAGTATTCAAGTACCACAGTCAACTACGAACAGGAAATGTAGTATTCAAGTACCACAGTCAACTACGAACAGGAAATGTAGTATTCAAGTAACACAGTCAACTACGAACAGGAAATGTAGTATTCAAGTAACACAGTCAACTACGAACAGAAAATGTAGTATTCAAGTAACACAGTCAACTACGAACGGGAAATGTAGTATTCAAGTAACACAGTCAACTATAAACGTGTAGTATTCAAGTACCACAGTCAACTACGAACGGGAAATGTAGTATTCAAGTAACACAGTCAACTACGAACAGGAAATGTAGTATTCAAGTAACACAGTCAACTACGAACAGGAAATGTAGTATTCAAGTACCACAGTCAACTACGAACGGGAAATGTAGTATTCAAGTACCACAGTCAACTATAAACGTGTAGTATTCAAGTACCACAGTCAACTACGAACAGGAAATGTAGTATTCAAGTAACACAGTCAACTACGAACGGGAAATGTAGTATTCAAGTACCACAGTCAACTATAAACGTGTAGTATTCAAGTACCACAGTCAACTACGAACAGGAAATGTAGTATTCAAGTACCACAGTCAACTACGAACAGGAAATGTAGTATTCAAGTAACACAGTCAACTACGAACAGGAAATGTAGTATTCAAGTAACACAGTCAACTACGAACAGGAAATGTAGTATTCAAGTAACACAGTCAACTACGAACGGGAAATGTAGTATTCAAGTAACACAGTCAACTATAAACGTGTAGTATTCAAGTAACACAGTCAACTACGAACAGGAAATGTAGTATTCAAGTACCACAGTCAACTACGAACGGGAAATGTAGTATTCAAGTAACACAGTCAACTACGAACAGGAAATGTAGTATGCAAGTAACACAGTCAACTACGAACAGGAAATGTAGTATTCAAGTACCACAGTCAACTACGAACGGGAAATGTAGTATTCAAGTAACACAGTCCACTACGAACAGGAAATGTAGTATTCAAGTAACACAGTCAACTACGAACGGGAAATGTAGTATTCAAGTAACACAGTCAACTATAAACGTGTAGTATTCAAGTAACACAGTCAACTACGAACAGGAAATGTAGTATTCAAGTACCACAGTCAACTACGAACGGGAAATGTAGTATTCAAGTAACACAGTCAAATACGAACAGAAAATGTAGTATTCAAGTAACACAGTCAACTACGAACAGGAAATGTAGTATTCAAGTACCACAGTCAACTACGAACGGGAAATGTAGTATTCAAGTAACACAGTCAACTACGAACAGGAAATGTAGTATTCAAGTACCACAGTCAACTACGAACGGGAAATGTAGTATTCAAGTACCACAGTCAACTACGAACAGGAAATGTAGTATTCAAGTAACACAGTCAACTACGAACAGGAAATGTAGTATTCAAGTACCACAGTCAACTACGAACGGGAAATGTAGTATTCAAGTAACACAGTCAACTACGAACAGGAAATGTAGTATTCAAGTAACACAGTCAACTACGAACAGGAAATGTAGTATTCAAGTAACACAGTCAACTACAAACGGGAAATGTGGTATTCAAGTAAGACAGTCAACTACGAACGGGAAATGTAGTATTCAAGTAACACAGTCAACTACGAACAGGAAATGTAGTATTCAAGTAACACAGTCAACTACGAACAGGAAATGTAGTATTCAAGTAACACAGTCAACTACGAACAGGAAATGTAGTATTCAAGTAACACAGTCAACTACGAACGGGAAATGTAGTATTCCAGTAACACAGTCAACTACGAACGGGAAATGTAGTATTCAAGTACCACAGTCAACTACGAACAGGAAATGTAGTATTCAAGTAACACAGTCAACTACGAACGGGAAATGTAGTATTCAAGTACCACAGTCAACTACGAACGGGAAATGTAGTATTCAAGTAACACAGTCAACTACGAACAGGAAATGTAGTATTCAAGTAACACAGTCAACTACGAACAGCAAATGTAGTATTCAAGTAACACAGTCAACTACGATCAGGAAATGTAGTATTCAAGTAACACAGTCAACTACGAACGGGAAATGTAGTATTCCAGTAACACAGTCAACTACGAACGGGAAATGTAGTATTCAAGTACCACAGTCAACTACGAACAGGAAATGTAGTATTCAAGTAACACAGTCAACTACGAACGGGAAATGTAGTATTCAAGTACCACAGTCAACTACGAACGGGAAATGTAGTATTCAAGTACCACAGTCAACTACGAACGGGAAATGTAGTATTCAAGTACCACAGTCAACTATAAACGTGTAGTATTCAAGTACCACAGTCAACTACGAACAGGAAATGTAGTATTCAAGTAACACAGTCAACTACGAACGGGAAATGTAGTATTCAAGTACCACAGTCAACTATAAACGTGTAGTATTCAAGTACCACAGTCAACTACGAACAGGAAATGTAGTATTCAAGTACCACAGTCAACTACGAACAGGAAATGTAGTATTCAAGTAACACAGTCAACTACGAACAGGAAATGTAGTATTCAAGTAACACAGTCAACTACGAACAGAAAATGTAGTATTCAAGTAACACAGTCAACTACGAACGGGAAATGTAGTATTCAAGTAACACAGTCAACTATAAACGTGTAGTATTCAAGTACCACAGTCAACTACGAACGGGAAATGTAGTATTCAAGTAACACAGTCAACTACGAACAGGAAATGTAGTATTCAAGTAACACAGTCAACTACGAACAGGAAATGTAGTATTCAAGTACCACAGTCAACTACGAACGGAAAATGTAGTATTCAAGTACCACAGTCAACTATAAACGTGTAGTATTCAAGTACCACAGTCAACTACGAACAGGAAATGTAGTATTCAAGTAACACAGTCAACTACGAACGGGAAATGTAGTATTCAAGTACCACAGTCAACTATAAACGTGTAGTATTCAAGTACCACAGTCAACTACGAACAGGAAATGTAGTATTCAAGTACCACAGTCAACTACGAACAGGAAATGTAGTATTCAAGTAACACAGTCAACTACGAACAGGAAATGTAGTATTCAAGTAACACAGTCAACTACGAACAGGAAATGTAGTATTCAAGTAACACAGTCAACTACGAACGGGAAATGTAGTATTCAAGTAACACAGTCAACTATAAACGTGTAGTATTCAAGTAACACAGTCAACTACGAGCAGGAAATGTAGTATTCAAGTACCACAGTCAACTACGAACGGGAAATGTAGTATTCAAGTAACACAGTCAACTACGAACAGGAAATGTAGTATGCAAGTAACACAGTCAACTACGAACAGGAAATGTAGTATTCAAGTACCACAGTCAACTACGAACGGGAAATGTAGTATTCAAGTAACACAGTCCACTACGAACAGGAAATGTAGTATTCAAGTAACACAGTCAACTACGAACGGGAAATGTAGTATTCAAGTAACACAGTCAACTATAAACGTGTAGTATTCAAGTAACACAGTCAACTACGAACAGGAAATGTAGTATTCAAGTACCACAGTCAACTACGAACGGGAAATGTAGTATTCAAGTAACACAGTCAAATACGAACAGAAAATGTAGTATTCAAGTAACACAGTCAACTACGAACAGGAAATGTAGTATTCAAGTACCACAGTCAACTACGAACGGGAAATGTAGTATTCAAGTAACACAGTCAACTACGAACAGGAAATGTAGTATTCAAGTACCACAGTCAACTACGAACGGGAAATGTAGTATTCAAGTACCACAGTCAACTACGAACAGGAAATGTAGTATTCAAGTAACACAGTCAACTACGAACAGGAAATGTAGTATTCAAGTACCACAGTCAACTACGAACGGGAAATGTAGTATTCAAGTAACACAGTCAACTACGAACAGGAAATGTAGTATTCAAGTAACACAGTCAACTACGAACAGGAAATGTAGTATTCAAGTAACACAGTCAACTACAAACGGGAAATGTGGTATTCAAGTAAGACAGTCAACTACGAACGGGAAATGTAGTATTCAAGTAACACAGTCAACTACGAACAGGAAATGTAGTATTCAAGTAACACAGTCAACTACGAACAGGAAATGTAGTATTCAAGTAACACAGTCAACTACGAACAGGAAATGTAGTATTCAAGTAACACAGTCAACTACGAACGGGAAATGTAGTATTCCAGTAACACAGTCAACTACGAACGGGAAATGTAGTATTCAAGTACCACAGTCAACTACGAACAGGAAATGTAGTATTCAAGTAACACAGTCAACTACGAACGGGAAATGTAGTATTCAAGTACCACAGTCAACTACGAACGGGAAATGTAGTATTCAAGTACCACAGTCAACTACGAACGGGAAATGTAGTATTCAAGTACCACAGTCAACTATAAACGTGTAGTATTCAAGTACCACAGTCAACTACGAACAGGAAATGTAGTATTCAAGTAACACAGTCAACTACGAACGGGAAATGTAGTATTCAAGTACCACAGTCAACTGTAAACGTGTAGTATTCAAGTACCACAGTCAACTACGAACAGGAAATGTAGTATTCAAGTACCACAGTCAACTACGAACAGGAAATGTAGTATTCAAGTAACACAGTCAACTACGAACAGGAAATGTAGTATTCAAGTAACACAGTCAACTACGAACAGAAAATGTAGTATTCAAGTAACACAGTCAACTACGAACGGGAAATGTAGTATTCAAGTAACACAGTCAACTATAAACGTGTAGTATTCAAGTAACACAGTCAACTACGAACAGGAAATGTAGTATTCAAGTACCACAGTCAACTACGAACGGGAAATGTAGTATTCAAGTAACACAGTCAACTACGAACAGGAAATGTAGTATTCAAGTAACACAGTCAACTACGAACAGGAAATGTAGTATTCAAGTACCACAGTCAACTACGAACGGGAAATGTAGTATTCAAGTACCACAGTCAACTATAAACGTGTAGTATTCAAGTACCACAGTCAACTACGAACAGGAAATGTAGTATTCAAGTAACACAGTCAACTACGAACGGGAAATGTAGTATTCAAGTACCCCACAGTCAACTATAAACGTGTAGTATTCAAGTACCACAGTCAACTACGAACAGGAAATGTAGTATTCAAGTACCACAGTCAACTACGAACAGGAAATGTAGTATTCAAGTAACACAGTCAACTACGAACAGGAAATGTAGTATTCAAGTAACACAGTCAACTACGAACAGGAAATGTAGTATTCAAGTAACACAGTCAACTACGAACGGGAAATGTAGTATTCAAGTAACACAGTCAACTATAAAGGTGTAGTATTCAAGTAACACAGTCAACTACGAACAGGAAATGTAGTATTCAAGTACCACAGTCAACTACGAACGGGAAATGTAGTATTCAAGTAACACAGTCAACTACGAACAGGAAATGTAGTATGCAAGTAACACAGTCAACTACGAACAGGAAATGTAGTATTCAAGTACCACAGTCAACTACGAACGGGAAATGAAGTATTCTAGTAACACAGTCCACTACGAACAGGAAATGCAGTATTCAAGTACCACAGTCAACTACGAAAGGGAAATGTAGTATTCAAGTACCACAGTCAACTACGAACAGTAAATGTAGTATTCAAGTAACACAGTCAACTACGAACAGGAAATGTAGTATTCAAGTACCACAGTCAACTACGAACGGGAAATGTAGTATTCAAGTAACACAGTCAACTACGAACAGGAAATGTAGTATTCAAGTAACACAGTCAACTACGAACAGGAAATGTAGTATTCAAGTAACACAGTCAACTACGAACAGGAAATGTAGTATTCAAGTAACACAGTCAACTACGAAAGGGAAATGTAGTATTCAAGTAACACAGTCAACTACGAACAGGAAATGTAGTATTCAAGTAACACAGTCAACTACGAACAGGAAATGTAGTATTCAAGTAACACAGTCAACTACGAACAGGAAATGTAGTATTCAAGTAACACAGTCAACTACGAACGGGAAATGTAGTATTCAAGTAACACAGTCAACTACGAACAGGAAGTAGTATTCAAGTAACACAGTCAACTACGAACAGGAAATGTAGTATTCAAGTAACACAGTCAACTACGAACGGGAAATGTAGTATTCAAGTAACACAGTCAACTACGAACAGGAAATGTAGTATTCAAGTAACACAGTCAACTACGAACAGGAAATGTAGTATTCAAGTAACACAGTCAACTACGAACAGGAAATGTAGTATTCAAGTAACACAGTCAACTACGAACAGGAAATGTAGTATTCAAGTAACACAGTCAACTACGAACAGGAAATGTAGTATTCAAGTAACACAGTCAACTACGAACGGGAAATGTAGTATTCAAGTAACACAGTCAACTACGAACGGGAAATGTAGTATTCAAGTAACACAGTCAACTACGAACAGGAAATGTAGTATTCAAGTAACACAGTCAACTACGAACGGGAAATGTAGTATTCAAGTAACACAGTCAACTACGAACAGGAAATGTAGTATTCAAGTAACACAGTCAACTACGAACAGGAAATGTAGTATTCAAGTAACACAGTCAACTACGAACGGGAAATGTAGTATTCAAGTAACACAGTCAACTACGAGCAGGAAATGTAGTATTCAAGTAACACAGTCAACTACGAACAGGAAATGTAGTATTCAAGTAACACAGTCAACTACGAACGGGAAATGTAGTATTCAAGTAACACAGTCAACTACGAACAGGAAATGTAGTATTCAAGTAACACAGTCAACTACGAACGGGAAATGTAGTATTCAAGTAACACAGTCAACTACGAACAGGAAATGTAGTATTCAAGTACCACAGTCAACTACGAACAGGAAATGTAGTATTCAAGTAACACAGTCAACTACGAACAGGAAATGTAGTATTCAAGTACCACAGTCAACTACGAACGGGAAATGTAGTATTCAAGTAACACAGTCAACTATAAACGTGTAGTATTCAAGTACTACAGTCAACTATAAACGAATAAATACAAACTACAATTATATTGATGATATTATCGCAAGATCTGACATCAAACATAAAACGGGTGAAAATCGGGTTACCGCCTTGAAACAGTCATTGGCAAAACCGACCACTGGAGGTTTAAACCAGGTTCTTGGGTGCGCCATTATGTCCCTCTTGTCATCCCAATAAAACGGGACAGTGTATATATTATTGAATTAAGCTATCCCCACCAGGTGCATACATGATAATCTTTGCAGTATATTTATATTGCCAATGCATTTTGTCAAGTTTGAGTGAGGAAGTGTCGATTCTTACGTATGGAGGCAGTACTGGTTCTACCAAGGAAAAGTGGTTGATCTGCATCCACCACAAACAATCGACCGTCATATTTAACCTTATATGTATTGTAAATGACGTAAAACACCATACAAACAAACAAAGTGTCCAGTTCTTTACATTTTATAATCCTGTGGGGATTTACACTGTCCCATTTTATTATGATAACATTTATACTCCTCAAAATAATTTAAGGACCATGTTTTGATTTTGGTCATTTTCTAAAGTGCTGCAATTGAACAATTTACTGTGTTTTTGCAAATTTTAAGTTTAGTTGTGTTATTTTACAATTGTAACGTTACATGCATTTATTAAGTTTTTTTATATGAGCATGCAATTCATGACATTACTGTTCTATTAATTTAATTTAAAAAACTATTTGATTCAAGTAATGAATGAGGTTGGACAACATGCAGTGCCTATGTAAGACCTCTCCCGTATCAAATTACATCTAAACAATACATACATTCACATCACTAGAGTAGTGGCAGACAAATAATAAACGTGGCTCCAGCGTAAATGGAGTGTCTACAGTAGATTCTGCAGCAACCCTGCAGTTCTGCAGGTGAGAAGGTTCTAGGCCCAAAATCCTTATTTTATCTCGATGTACATGGAACATCAGTCTGGCATGTTCATTCCTTTTAGACGCCATATAACCTTACAAGTGTTGGTGCGCCTCAAAACCCTAATTCAATTCATATCAAACATAACATAAAATGTGGAATTGTAGTACAGTTTGCATATATTGGTTTGACAATTAAAACTTAGAATCTTCGAAACATGTGGACCGTGATTGTTTAGTATTAATATTTTGTACTGTCAGAAAGTAATTTAAGTAAAAAAAAAGAATAAACAGAAAGAAAGTCATAATGGAAACCAATAAGACATAAATATACAAATGTATCGATTATTACAAAATATCATGGGTTTAGTATGAGTTTCTGTAACCAATAATTAATTTTGGAATTAAAGATGACTGAGATACTGTTCTTTTGTTTGGTCCTTAAATTATTTCGAGGGGTATAGCAAGACTAAGGTTTAATGCACCCAAGAACCTGGTTTACACCGCCAGCAGTATTGTACCACTGACCGGCTCAATTGAATTGAATTGAATGTTGTTTAACGGCTCATCAACACAGTATAGGTTAATTAGAGCCATCCCAGAGAGAGGGAAAGGATACTTAGGAAACCGGGAACCTGCCCTACTCTTATTATCGAATAGATTCCTATGGTTCTTTAGCGTGCTGGGAGGATAGAGAGATACACGGGACCGCCCGGTTTACATCCCCATCCGACGGACGAGGCTAAGGGAAAGTGTCTTGCCCAAGAACACACAGACGGAATTGAGTGGCACCACGGAGGATTGAACCCGGGGTCTCCGGTTACAAGAATTATAACAAGAAATGTCACAGTAAGTGACAAATGCGAAGTGACCTGTAAGTGTGACCTTGACCTTGGAGGTATATGAAACCAAGAGATATATTTAAAAATTATTCAAAAAAAAAAAAAAAAAAAATATATAAAAAAAAATAACAATCAATAAAATTTATAAAAAAAAAAAAAAAAAATTAAGAAAAAAAAAAAAAAAAAAAAAGAAAAAAAAAAAAGAAGAAAAATTCCATCAATCAAATAAAAAAAAAAAATTCCATCAATCAAATAATAAAAAAAAAAAAGAAAAAAAAATAATCAAAAAATCAAAAAAAAAAATCACAAAACAATTAAGAAAACAATTAAGAAATAAACGAAAACAAGTTATTTGAAAATCCATCCTGGAAATACCAGAGTTATTGTCTCACACAATTTGACCTTTGACCTCTAAGTGTGACCTTGGGGCCACAGACCTGGATGTGTGCTCGACACATCCTCTTATTGTGGTGAGCACTTGTGCCAAGTAATTTGACAATCCGTCCAGGAATGCCATAGTTATTGACCGGACACGATTTGCGCGACACGTCATGTTGTTGTGGTGAGCACTTGTGCCAAGTTAATTCAAAATACGTCAAGAAATGCCAGTTATTGACTGGACATGATTTGACATTTGACGTCTAAGTGTGACCTTGACCTAAGAGCGACGGACCTGGATTTTGTGCGCGACATGTCGTCTGGTTGTGCTGAGCACGTATGCCAAGTTATTTGAATATCTGTCCAGGAATGCCATAGTTACTGACTGGACACAATTTGACCTTTGACCTCTAAATGTGACCTTGACCTTCGAGCCACGGACCTGAGTTTTGTGCGCGACACATCGTCTAGTTGTGGTGAGCAATTGTGCCAAGTTATTTGAAAATCTGCACATGAAAGTCAGATTTATTAACCGGACACGAAAGCACTTTGTTTTGACATTTGACCTCTAAGTGTGACCTTGACCTTGGAGCCACGGACCTGAGTTTTGTGCGCGACACGTCGTCATGTTGTGGTGAGCAATTGTGCGAAGTTATTTGAAAATCCGTCCAATATTTTCAGAGTTATGAAGCGGACACGAGTGAACGGGGACGAACAATCACGAACAATAACGAACAGTCACGAATCACAAACGGACAGACAGTGCGACTACTATATGCCACCCTTCGTTGGCATAAACAGATCGGACAGGGAAAGTAGCATTCATGGAGGACAGTGAACCACAAAACACAGAAACAAACACGCAAACAGACAAACAAGAAGGCAAACGTAACAATTAATGCTAACGACATCCCAAATACAAAAGGGTTGACAATATGGCTACCGCCTTGGGACGGTCAGTGACAAAGTAGGCCACTGGGGGTTTAAACCGGTTCTAGGGTGCACCAAACCTCACACTTACCCTACTGTCAGCCCATTAAAACAGGACAGTGTAAATAAAAAAATCCCCGCCATGATCTAATCTCTAACCAACAAGGCAGCATCAATAGGCAATATAAGTAAAACACAAATATGCTCGTGTAAATATAATTAAAAAACAATAGCATAGAAAGCCACAATGAAGGTACTCATTGACTTGGCAGAAGCCTGAGCAACAAGAGAATAAACCAGTAAGGGCACGACAAGAAAGATCATAGACAAACATCAAACGCCAACGTCCCATTGGACTTTAGGTATGCGTCATCATAGGGTCCACAGCCTGTCCGTCATCGTACAATTAAAGAGGAAAGCATAGTGGTCAACTGTAAAAGGGTCCACCACCAAGCATGCAGTACGTAAGCTCGTTTTGGCTGTTTAGTTGTGATACAGTGTTTATGTTGTCAAATCAACAATGACTGTGTGTGTATATAGAGTAAAATAATATGTTGGTGGTGGGGAGGGGGTGGGCAGTACAGAAAATACAGGTTACCGTTATAGGACAATTCATAAGGGGGAAATGGTTTCACGACCATTTGTAAAAAAAAAGTTAGATAAATCAGACCAGGGGGGGAAGGTGATGGAGGCCGGCCCCTTTTGTAAGCGTGTACTCCAATAGGAAAAACAACACATGCAGCTGAAAAAAATGATATCTTGAATTATTTGTGAACGGTTATGTATCATATACATTATATATATATAAGTATGTATACAATTTTATATATTATATTTTACTGAAATTACACTTACACAAAGCTCTCAATTTACTACTCCAATATCAGTTTGACTTTCAATCTTCTTTCATATATTTAAATACAATTTTGTGTTTTTATTTTTCTTCGTTATTCTACCATAGGTTTAAATATATCCTTGGCACTAATTCGCTTCATACTATTCTTATAATAAACATTAATGATTGGACAAATGCAAGTTATGTAGAAATCTAACGGGAAGCCATGAGTTTTAAAATAATCGAGATTGCCGTGTGTCTCTTTATTGGTACTGCTCATTGTCACTCTCAATTCACATAAGCTTTTGAAATTAAAATGGATTTTCCTATTAATCCATTTGTACTACAAAATGATGTTTTTAAGGATTTATTGGCAGAGTAGCCAACATTGTAAACCCTGACTTTCTGCGTTAACTCTTCTGATCTGGTTACATTGAATTTGTTTCCAGGACAACGGATACTTTTATTTTTATTAATGCGTTTAGGTTTCTGGTTTCAAAATTGACCGAAAAAGAAAAGGAATGCTTGCAGACATTTGTAATTATTTAATTACTGATAAAAATAAACTTTGTTCTTTTTGTGTCCCCTTAATGCGATACATAGGGATAAGTCGCAAAAACTTAACGTTGGCTATAAATTTCTCATATCTTGATATTTCTTCATCAAACTTTCAATATTTACTCATCATGACAACATCGGCATGACCATACTAAAACTGGTTCCAAAAAACTTGTTAAACTGACAAAGCGCTGACAAGCGACACACGTGTTCTGCGGAACACCCATCTAGTTATTAACATATTATATAAATCATGACGTGTAACTATATCTTGCTAATGTTGAGTGCATTTGTACTCTAAAATCAGATGTTATGGAGAGGTTATGAAGAGCTGCCCCAGAGAGACAGGAAGAATACATTGGAATTTGGGAACCTGCCTACAAATCTATTTGGTTTAAACACTATGTATTCAAGAAATGTGATGAACAATATGTCAAATAATACATGGACATGATTTGAAAACAAGCTTTCGATGAAAACTTATGTAAATTCATGTCCTCAGATCTATTTGTTAGTATGAGTAGCAACAAACAGCTTCATACACGCTTAACTCTACACGACAGCAACATGTTTGCACTAAAAGTTCATTTGGTGTAATATTCAGCACATTTTAAGCTAGGAATGACATTCAGATTTTAGTGGTTGCGGCTACCACCCATTTTTTTAAATTGTGAAGACTCACTAGCATTGTTATTTTGTGAAAAAAATATGGATAACTATCTAAATTTTGAAAAAGGTATTGAAATGTTAATTGTTAAAAGCAATATTAAACTCAAAACATACCTACCTTGTTAAAATAAATAAACAATTGTTCAGCAATCAGCATACTTTGGTACAGTTTAGATAAATGTTATTGTATCAAAAACAATATTGATAAAGTAAGGCGGGGAAATGTTGTGGATAGACAACACGAACATGTTCCTGTCCTGAATAATTACTGGCATAGGGTGTTGGAACCAGCATCTAACAAATAACTGGGTATTTGGAATGGCCATCATATGAGCAAGGTTGAGATGTCACTACCTCATCACCACAAAAACAGAGAAAAGACGCTGATATTTTCACTCATTTTTGCGCCATAGAGCTTTCAAGAACGAATATTTTCAGATTACCTCCCTTTATAATAAAAATATAGTTATTTCGCAATTTTAATACAACAAGTTTTAGCAGCAACAGATAAACTTTGTTTTTTGATGATTATTAATATTGATCAGAATGACTGAGTGATATGTATAACATGATGAAATTATATCTAGATTGGTGTACAAAGCGTAACAAAGTAAACACTATGCAAACCACAGCTTAAAATAGGGACATTTCTATTTTTGTTGAGTATAGTATGTCATGAATATATACTAAAGGGAAAAAGAAACGCGACACTGGAATTTCCGCTTTATATTGTATATACTGCACATTTAATTCCATATATATTCCAAGGAAATCACAATATGTTTTGTAAAAAAAAGGTTGCAGTTAGTTAGAGAAAGGACACAACAGTGATGATGTAGGCCTTTTAATAACAGTACGCATTGTAACAAGATATTCATAAATGTTGAAGTTGCTCTTTGTAAAATTGAGTCAGTTCAGTACGTATTTAGCGTAAAGAGTTTGCAAAAATGTGCATCCTAAGTTTGCTCACATGCTTGAGCCAATAATAAAACTTTGCAGGAATACTATCTGCTGTGTTACGTGTTGTTTTAGTCTTTTTTTCCGACCGAAAGGAAATATCTGACGTAGCCATACACTATTCGATTAACAACAGCATATTCCACATACAATATATAGCGGACATCCCGTGTCGCGTGTCTTTTTCCTTTCAGTATACATTGCTATTGCCTAGCTGTAACTATACGGCAATAGCTACCTCAATAAAAGACTATCTTGACAACCAATGTTACTGGATACAGCTACATGGTGAGTAATTAAATCCTAACTATATGTCCTGTAAATAGGTAATACGGTGCTGTTAAGGTAAACAGAGACCCTTGGGTTCGAGTCTAGATTGAGGCACACTTGCTCAAAACCTGTTATACCAACTTCACAAACAATAATCTACAATATACTTGCTAGCTAAAACAACTTGTCACTTTGAATATATGGTGTAGGATCGGGGTCAAAACTACTGATGTAGGTGCACCTGTAAAAAAGTGTAGGGGCACCTATAAAAAGTGTAGGTGCACCTATATATTTTATGGGTGCACCTGTAAAAATGTAGATGCACCCATAACATTGTAGGTGCACCCATAAAATATATAGGTGCACCCACACTTTTTATAGGTGCACCTACACTTTTTATAGGTGCACCTACAATTTTACAGGTGCACCTACATTTTCTTTTTGACCCCCCATAATTAGGCGTACGCACAAAAGTATCGGTGCACCTATACTTTTTCCATTTGAAATGACCAATCAGATTGCCGCTTACAAAATGGATATGATCATATTTTACTGCGGTATGTGTGGTGTCGCGTGAAGATTCCACGTTATGTGAGAAAGGTAAATTATCTGCTTTCACTGTCGATGTATTATAATTGCAAATACATACACTTAATGACGACACAATGTCCACATGTTACTTTCCATATACAGAGGAGTACTGTCTGTTATATTGAATATACCATATTAAAGACTGTATAATGAACAGAAAGCAACAGCATTCAGTTACAAATATAATTATGTGATGACATCCATCAAAATATCCGCCATGACACAGTAAAATAATTCCAATCTGTCTATGTTTACAAATGATACCCCGCCCATCTTATACAAAACACACACACACACACACAACAAAACTAGCTTACGGCCCATTTTAAAATATGTTTCCGTAATGAAATCCATTCAAATATCAGAAGTGACACAGTACAATAATTTCCAATCGTTCAATGTTAGCCTTTACAATAGACTTTTCTACATACGCCACCATCTTGATTCTCTGTGATGAAAATCGCCATTGGGCGGTGAATACCTGGTCTCCTGTGCAAAGGCCAGGGAACCGGGCAAACTGTGGACCCTATGATGACGTCTACCTAAACCCCAAAAGGACGGTGACGTATAATATTTGTCTGAAATCTTGCCTTGTCATGCCCTCAATGGTTTATTCTCGTGTTGCTCTGGCTTTTGCCAAGTCATTGAATACCATCTTCGTGGATTTCCAGGCTTTTTTTTTTTTTTAAATTTATATATAAACGAGCATCTTTGTCTTTTACTTATATTGGCTATTAAATGTTGCCTTGTTCGTTAGAGAATAGTTCATGGCGGAGATTTCTTTATTTATATTGTCCCGTTTTACTGGGATGACAGTAGGGTAAGTGCGAGGCTTGGTGCAGCCTAGAACCCGGGGTTGAGTAGAACTCAGTATTTAAAAAAGTCAGTAATTCAGAAAGTTGAGCCATTTCGAAGGCGGCGTGCATATGACGTTAACATTGGAACATGACACCTTCAGTGAGGTGTATTCATTACATGGCCTGCGGCGTATGGTCCTAGTTTCTAACAAAACGATTTGCCGTAAACGAGTAAACAATGGGCGAAGTAAACAAAATGGAAATTAGCCAAGGTTATGAAGCAACAGTCAGAATACTAAATTAAAAATCAGGCAACATATATTGAGGGTGATTAAAAAAATATAAAAAGATCGGACAGGGAAAGTAGCATTTAAAGTGGCAAAGTAAGCCACTGGGGGTTTAAACACTACTCACAATCTTTAAAGGCTGGAGTAGCAGAACCATATTTTCGAAATTCAAGTAAAAAAACAGAAGTATTTGAGAATGTAACACTGATATCTTTATATATCGGACTCCGCTATCTCCAAAGATCGTAATGCATAACAGTTCTGATTGCCAGCACGGGAAGACGCTTTACCGTCGCCACAGAGCACCGGCAACGGATATATTAAAATGTGTGAAAAGTGAAATTTGTTAATCACGCCCTCTAGCTCCGGGTTGAGCAGAACTCAAAGTCTAAAAAAGTCAGACTACTGAGACATCCAAAACATGGTAAGGATATAAACCGTGTTACATGCTGGCAGGGCAACTGTTAGTTACCAAGTAAACACCTTATAACCACACAAAACAACAACGCAGATTTATTGGCCAAAGATATTCAGTTCATAGATAAAAAAACACAAACCTAAAGCGCATATCTTACAGGTAAGATATAAAACAGTAATGGTTATTAATAATTAATACCTGTTGGTAATCCAATAACGTAAGTGATATAAAAAATACCAGAATATGATTGGAAAGGGCGGCATCAAATACAAATATAACATTTGATTTTTTGTCTTAATCTCCTCGGATAGATGGGTATAATTAATACAATTTGGATGCAAGCAAGTTGATTCGATGTGTTTGTGTTTTCATAAATGAGCTTTGAAAGATGAATCTACAAGTAAAAACGCGGAACTAACGGAACAATACATTTTAAAAACTGCTGGCGTGTTTTAAACTAGTTTTTCTTTCAGTAATCCATGTCAACGTCATCAGCGCAATATATTGACATTGCAATAGTAGATATAAAAGTCAAGAAATGAAGCATTCAAGGACCACAGTCAACCAAATGCATACACAGAAACAATCAATAATTACAAATATGTATAAAGGGCAAAACAGGACATGTCAAACATAAACAGGCTGACAGGCGTATATGGTGCCTCAGTGCTCATTCTTACCCTACTGTCATCCCAATGGAACGGGACAGTATAAATAAAGACATCCCCGTCAGGTTATATTCTCTAACAAAAAAGGCAGCATTACTAGACATTATAAGTATAACAACTCGAAGTCATCCAATCACCTTAGTAATTGGGAGTTCCTTGTGAACTCCACATAATCACCTCTTGCAGTATGTACAGTAACATACTGTATATTTTAAATATAGTTGTATATACCCACTCACGCTCAATGTCTGATATCATTTCAAGACAAACACGTCTATATAGGCAAAATCAAAATGATTCGTAAGGACTCATATCTTTGTTTCGTTCTGCAAATGACTGTCGCATGTTTACACTTAGTCGCAACCTCTCCGTATAAACGTTTTATTATATGTGAGTTTAAAATGCGAGCCACTCGAATCAATCAAGATATCGAAATGAAAGTACACATGTGACGTTACTGCTAAATTGAGTACATATCGCACGTGTTAATGTAACGTTAATGCGAAATTGTAATTCTGTGGTTGTTTGTTCTATTGCTATTTCCTAACATCACGCCATTCCATAGTACAATTTTGAATTGGGATTTTATTCAGATATTTATAGATGCATAAATATAATATTCCCAAAATGAGCACAAACTAATAATATGTGTAATTCTAATTTAGCATACTATGAGGAAAAATTAGTAAAAATTCGAACAGGAAATGCAGCTTTCACAGAACACAGTAAACACGCAAAACGACAAATATGCATGGCAATGTTAAAAAGGAATAAAGGCATATGACATCAGAAACATCAAACGACACCGTCCGGTAATATAATATATGTAAGAAAATCAAAGGGCCATGACTCATGTAAACATGATCAAATATATCATTATATTTCTTCGCTGACTTGGCTTATCAGCTTGGCAAATATAAAATCAATCCACCATAAAATGAATGAGGAATTCTGCATACATAAGTGCCTGTTCGTTTTGCCTTTGATAATATACGCTTTCTCTCCATATTGACCCGGTTCCTCCAAGATCTGCATTTTCTGTATGAAATCACAGCACCAAAAAGCAATGGCACCGTAGATCCGCACTGCACCACAAACAAAGAGCAAATGAACTATATAATGAAAGTTTGTCGTCATGTGGATTTCACTCCTGGTTAAATGATCGTTTGTGATACCCTCATGTAGTAGCTTAAAGATCATACTGGGATACGCAACACTCACTTTTAAAGTAAACTCTAAAATAATACAATCATTAACTCGTGCTCTTAAAGGTAACTCTACCACAGCTCTACTACAGCTATATATGAGGTCATCGTTTTTTTTTCTCGATTTGCCTCTCTATTTGAAAACGGAGAAATAATAAGTAGCATTGATGACAAGCGAGATTATTTTACTTTCGATTATAGATAATCATCTCACTTAGCTGAGGATGTTCATAGAGCAACTATAATGAACGCTTAATTTTGATAAGAAAACATAGGAACAAACAAATGTGAATCAAAAGCAAAGAAGAAAGACCACACTGGAGAATGAAACTATTTATGTTAATAACCCCATCATAAAACAATTGATCTATTTTCTGCAAAACATACAGAACTGTTTTATATCAATTGTGTGTTAATGCATTCCAACTGGGAGATAGATGACGTCACCATATGGTTATTATTACGTGTTTTTATAAGTCTCGGCAAATCCCCATTTTGAACAGAACGTTGTACTCTCTTTCCAGATTACTCACATTCTTCTTATTTCTCAACAAACTGTTTTATAAATTAAGGTTTAGTATCCTGAGATTACTTTTATCCTTTGCGTTTCAATGCAGTTGCCTTCCACTGACAGGCTAGAAAATATGATTATATTATGCTATGTTCTAAAGCCGATATCTGGATATTAAATACATGAACACTTCTAAACAGTAACAGACACACCAAAAGTGTCGTAATTGTTTCGTGTCAATTTCTGCTATTATTTGTGTTGACTTCAAGTAGTAATTTAAACAGTTTCATTCAAGTAAAATGTATGATTGGAAATCATGCTATGACTATGTAAATAACCACTGAAGAGGGGATCCCCTTGAAGCAACACACACATACACACACACACACACACACACATACACACACACACACACACACACAAACACACACACACACACACACGAGGGAGAAAAACAGCAAACTCGGTTTTATTGAGTCTGTTCATGAGAGGTAATGAAATGTGCAACACCACCACGCTCCCTCCATATAATGATAAATGATGCTGCATTATAATAGTTTGACAATTTGTATTGAATATTTTAAAACGTTTGTACCGTAGTTATTGTTACACACAGTACCTTTATAAGTTTTTTTCTGGTAAGAACTTATTTAAAATAGGGAAACAAAAATACAAACTAACAACAAGTAACAACCACAATGACAACGCTAGCATACTAGCATATTAAACAATCAAGTGTGTCGATGTTTTCCAAATGTAATGGTTTAAAAACAAACTGTGTGTGTAGTAACGTTGACATTATTGAGAAAGGAGATTCTTGGTGATAACTGAAAACAAACCACAACTACACGCAACAAAGGAGTTATATTTTGTCAATGGCAAGAAGAATGAATGAAATAATAGCGCTTCTTTCTAGAACCGTTACTGACACGATATGCATCGTATGCGTTAGGTTAAAACAGGCAGAATGGGTCTTTCATAAAAATGATCCTGTAGCAATCCAAGCACTAAACCGCAATGACACTTCACTGTACATGTACAACAAAGAAAGATCAAATACTATACACTGACAACAAAAGAACAAAACACAAAAGCTTAGTGAGGACAGGGTTACTGACTATGTCGTACAAGGTAAAACATTAATGTACCCCGGGTATATTCGTGGATACAGTATTGTACCACGGGTACACATATGCAGCTTGAGAAGAATAGTCCAACCACGAAATTCAATATATCCTGTGTTCTGAGAAGGTATATTTCCCAAAATGGTTTAACAACGCAAAATAACTTAATTTAGGTACTGTCTGTATCGCACATTCGATAATGTCGTAATGGAAAATCATGTCGGTTCACCGGCAAATACAAGTTGATTTCTGAAGGTACAATGGTGTTATTCTGGGTATGTAAGTTGTTGGAATATTTAATCAAGGTACATACGTTTAAACACAAATGTACCCAGGTCACATTCCTGTAGTATCCTGTACGACATAGACCATCGTTTGCAAATCACTATATACACAAAAACACTCTCGTTACCAGAATACTGCATGTTCTTGGGGTTACTTATTTGAAGATATCAAAATGAAGATTCATGAATACATCCTTGGATTGTTTTCAAATTACTCTGTTAAATGCGTCACTGTTAAGATATAAGATAAATAGAAAACAATGGTTTCCTGGAAATACAGGTTGTGTCGTTGAAGGTATCACTATGAACTATATTTATCTGGAAACGAACGAACGTTTTGGATTACTGTAAATGTTACTTGTTACGATCAATCCAACTGTGCTACACTAAATGTGAAAACAAATGTCTTCTGTTTAGTTACAATCAAGAAATTCGGATACAGTATCATGGATATCATATCAAAACAATCAAGATCATAGTAAATGCTTTGTTATTTAGATCGAATTCAAGGTTACCGGTGAAGGGTATCAGTATCAAATATCATATATGCATTTCTAGTGGTACCGGAATTGTGGTCTGAAGCTGAAAAACGAATAACATCCGGATAACCTCAAGATAGATAATAAAGGTACCACGTTTTAACTTGTTTGTGACCTCAAACATGCCTTAAATGAAACACTGTATATACATGTGTAAACCAATTATATAGCTTTTCAGTGATCGACTCATTTCATTGAAATGTTGTGTCAATAGATCGACCAGACGTTGTGTCGATCTATTAACCGTGTTATTTATAGTAAATCGTGCGCGCTAAAATTGCATCGACCTACGTTAGACCGACTGCCATAAAGCTGGATTAACCTCCTAACGCAAGTTGCATCGGCCATTGCGCTTACAAACTTACCCCTTCAGGTTATCTTGCTAACATGGATGTATAACTGTTACCATCAGTTCAAGTAGATATATACTAGTCGAACAGGAAAAGTATAATGCAATGCCCACAGTCAACCAGGAACACGCACATAAGCAAACAGCAGCAAACACATATGAATAAAATATATTACCTCACAAACATAAAATGCTGACAATTGGGCTACCGTCTTGGAAAGGTCAGTGGCAAATACGGCCGCTTGAGGGTTTAAACCAGGTTCTCTGGTGCATCAAACCTCACTCTTACCCTATCGCCATCCCAATACAACGGGAAAGTAAAACTATTCTTGCAAGGTAATATTCTCTAACAAACAAATCAACATTAATAGGCAATATAAGTATAAGACCTAATGACCAGGTATATATGGATATCAAACAAACAATAGCCTAGAAAGTCACAATGCAAGTACGCAATTAATTCGTATAACCAAGCGCAACATAAGAACAAACCGTTAATGCTAAGCTGAAGTAATTTTAAGGTGGCCACACGCTTAACAATATCTTAAGTTGGCCAAAACTGTACGGTATAGTCAAGTTGGACGAACGCTTTACATGCTACTACGTACTAGACCATTTCTGAATAAATGATCTTACCTCGGGAGTTTACCACCTGAAACTTATGGTTATGTTAGGCCTGTGACATACTACAGAAATGAAATGGAGTAGAAAGAATGATCTATGTCACCAAATAGGCAACCACCATCACTCAAATCCACGTGGGGAAGATGCATCAACTCTAAAGCGCATGACTTTATCTGCCCATGCTAATACTGTTTAGTTTAAATTAATCCAAGAACACCGTATTTGCAATGTATTTAATACCACCCCATTTGTAAGTATTAAACTATCTATTGATGCCGTTCAAACTAGCGTTATATTGTAGTGAATTGATAAGAATAAACATGTTTTCCATTGACCGTTAACTTAAACACCATACCTTGATTCAAATAAGTAAACTGAGACACGTAAACTATGACATAATCTTAAGACGTGTGACCGTAACTCGTTTGTGTAGTATTATCATCATGTATGTAATGCTATAGAAGTGCACATGTTTACTGGTCCAGCTGTCAAGTTGTTTCTATTAATAGCATATATACAAATAGCTGGCTTGTGTACTATTGATTTTTAAGCCAGACTGTTTGATTGGCATCCAGTTTTTATATAATACTCTATTAATTTCTAAATTATTGTTTACATCATGTGTGTCACACAAATGTCCCAGTCAAGGTTATTCGACTATTCTAAAGCGTCTATGACCTGTTTAGATTGTTTAAAAATAACTGATTTATCTAACTGTAAGATTCAAAATGTTCTACGACATTCTTTGAGAATTATGGGGTTGTTGTTTGGGGGTGTCAGTATCAATACTCAAAGTTGAGTATCTGATTCATTATTTTAATTGAAAATGTACATGCGTATTGGATGCTGTGAATTAAAGTATATTGTGAGAGGATAAACAATTATTGTGCTCATCTATAACAAAAATGACAGTGGATTAATTGAACATTTGGACTATTGTGAATGAATAAACCAAGAGAAATTTAAAGTGACATTGGATTAAAGGGGCACTTGACAAATTTGAATAAATGGACACTTGATGCATCAGGTTAAAGGGACACTTACCAATATTATTTGGACTTAATTCGTATATTGGACATGTTGGATATTAAGGAAACACTGGATCCATTTTGTACATTTTCTTTCAGTGAATATTTTTCATTGTAGTATTTTAAGTAAATGTTTTGGTTATATATTAAAAAAAATAGTTGTTTCTGACTATAGTTTCTTTCTTGTTACGAACGAGCAGAACTAGCACACTAAGAACACTGCAAAAATGACGGTCAGGTATATATTAATGAATGTGTAAACAAAACACATTTTGAACACTTTGTAGTTTCTATAAATCTCAGTTAGACGCAGTTGTTTGAAATTGTAATTCAGACAGTAAAGGGAAAGAAAAGCTTTGGTCCAAAATAAAATGCGTTAACGATGAAATTATTTCCATTTTAAACGAACAAACCGTCTTTAATAAACATCTCTTCACGTCAGAGGGGATAGATCATTTTGCCGCCCGGAAATTGCTGCAACACATTAATTAATCAATTTCCACTACGGATGCTGAACGCTTTGAAAGAAAAAATGATACTACCGACGTAACGGCAGCCATATTAAAGTTTAAGCCTAACAAGTCTCCGGGGGTTAATGGTATTGTTGCGAAATAGTTCCAAACAATTTAGGACTTAATAAAAGGGGATTATTAACCCGGGGCTAGAGGAAGTGAACGGTAACTAGCATATTTCACTAGCGTTCATAAACAATAAAACCGAAACGGCAATATTTTGTATGTGTCGTGTTCGGCATTTTCCAAAGGTCCATTATCATACTCTTTTATGGTAGTATTAATCGAAATATTACAAGACAAGACTCTGTCAAATTCGCAGTATAAATATGTTTTATCACTAATTTATAAAAGCGGCGAACGCGAATACTTAACAAATTGGCGACCTATCACACTATTAAACGTCGACTATAAAAAAATAGCAAAATGTTTTGACGAAAGGCTTAAGCCCATGTTAGCAAGCGTAATTCATACAGATCAAAAGGGCTATATAAACGGCCTTATACATATGACAGAGGCGAACAGATTGTTACAGGCTATTATGGAATATGTTGATCTAGAGGACTTAGACGGTGTCATTAGTTTTCTAGATCAAACAAAAGCGTTTGATAGGCAAGAATGGGAATGGATAGACAACTGCTAAGAACAATTTTGCTTCGGCGATAAATTTAAAACAAAGGATCGGCATGCTTTTAAAATATTCTAAGACCGCCATTAGAACAAATGGATTTGTGTCAGAATTTTTTGATATAACTCGATCTATTAAACAAGGGTGCCCGATCGCACCGCTTCACTATATAATTCAAGCAGAGACAATGGCAAGCTCTGTTAGAATTACAAAAGTATTGAAGGGATTTCTCTTCCCTCACAGGAGAACAATAATTTAGAAGCCAAAGTTAACCAATATGTTGATGATACACAATTATTTGCTTAAAATGAAGATTCGCTTCCTCATATATTTAACATTCTCAATACATACGAAAAAGCATCGGGGGCAAAAATGAATAAAGAAAAAACAACTGGTCTTTTTATTGGAAAATTAAAAAAAGAAAAAAACAATTTTTAAGAATATAAAATGGACAAAAACATTTGTAAAAACACTCGGTGTGTGTCACGTATACTCAATTGATAATGACGCAATTTGGTTGGACAAAATCAATAAAAATAAAAACTGCCTTCAGGTATGGAAAGCGATAGATCTCACATATAATGGTAAAGTTTTAATTCTCAAAACCTTTGTACTCTCAATCATTAATTTGGAAATGGAAATGCGAGGTATTCCTGATAAACACATTAAACAATTACAAACAATAATGACTGATTTTATATGGAAAGGCAAAAGGGCATTAGTTTCAAAAAAACAACAATAAGCACAACATTCGAAAAAGGTGGCCTTGACATGATCGAGCTTGAAAAGGTAAATTGGTGTATGAAAATTAAAACTGCATATAAAATAATAAATTCAGAATTAAAAAAACTAGAATGCAAACATTTAAATACTGCGGATAAGCATTTCCAGAAAGAACCCTTTTTATGTAACTGTTCATCAATAAATGGCTTTACCGGTCACAACATAATATCGCCATTCTACTGGCATGGATAGAATTTCGAAAATACTTTTCCCCGTTCAATATTCAACAGAAGGGCAATATCAGTTTGTTCGGGAATCATGAAATATGTTTAAAAAATAAATCGATTTCTTCGAATCATTCACAAAAAGTGGCATTTTTACATTAGCGGACATTTTGAATGAAAATATTCATGATTTTTTTTAAGTGAGGATTTACTGAAACAAATTAAACATAAACAAAATTGGATTTCCGAATAGACGAAATTAAAATCATCGATTCCAAAAAAATACATTTCAGCAATGAAGTCATTGCGCATTTGCTTTTGAACTGAATAGAACATTCAATATGGAAGAAAACTAAATTTTAAACAGTAAGAACGAAAAATTCAAACCAAATGAATAAACAATAAAGCATATTATAACGTCAAGGAACAAAACAGTTGATAAACTTAAAACCGAACTTAAATGGGAGGGAAAATTACGGGCAGGTGCTAGCACATTGAAACCAATTTGGGAAAATATAAAATACTCATTTGGGTCACTGAAATCTAAACAATTTCAATAGAAGTTTCTGCATATCGCTATTTATACGGAACATCGATTATATACTATGAGAATATCGAACGGTTTATGCAATATGTGTAAAAATGATAGAGAAACTCTGTTTCATTTATTCTTCGACTTCGATACTATTCAGAAATATAAAAAGATCGGACAGGGAAAGTGGCATTCAAGGAGGACAGTCAACCACAAAACACAGAAACAAACACGCAAACAGACAAACAAGAAGGCACAAGTAATAATAAAAGCAAACGACGTCACAAACACAAAATGGTTGACAGTGGGGAACTATAAATGTAATTGTAAATGATAATTTAGAGATCCTCGACAATGAATTAGACAATCTTAAATTTGAACATGTTGCTCTAGGATTCTATAGTAAGCCAGGGAAATTAAATATACTCAACTCCGTCATTTATGAAACAAAATGCCAAATATGAAAATTCAGAAACAGCTATAAATATGATGAAATTAACCCTTCCATTAACGGCTTATACTTCCGTATTATAAGCATACTAAAAGATCAAATCAAAGGACAAATAATGTGGAAAGAAGATATTAGTGCATTACAGTATATTATATCACTGGAAAAAAAAAAGATTTTAAATTGGTTAGCATGCCTTTCTCCTTTTTGTATTTCGTTTCTACAAGAAGGATAAATAAGGCACAAGCCAACGATAACTGTATCAGGCATTTACTAGCCTATCATAGCATGCTCTTTTCTCACACAGAAGACATGTGGCAACATATATGGGCTACCTAATGGTAGTACATAGAATAAAAGTATTCATATGTATATATATGCTTTTTTAAATTCATTTATGTGGCGGTTAAATAGCATAAAAGAAGGTTATGTTTACAATGATGTTAAAAATACATTCATGAACAATTTGATACAATTAAATAATATTATGTGTATCACAGATATATATATACAAGGTGTTTTAGTGTGCTTAATACACACAGAAGACACCGAAAGAAGGATGATTTAGTTACTTATCATGTGTGATAATAGTGTCATACTATAATTACATATTCATTAAACTGGTCATTGACTATGGCAAATATATTACTGCATGAATGCATTCATTCATTCATTCATTCATTCATTCATTCATTCATGAATGAATGAATGAATGAATGAATGAATGAATGAAAATGAATGAATGAATGAATGGTGGTTATATATTTTTGTTTATATTATGTGGCTTAAAATAAAAACACGAAATAAGATAATATGTGAAGACACATTTCATATATTGTATGTTTGTTACTGTTATAAGTATATATATATTTAATAAACGGGCCGTCGTTTATGGTTAAAAATAAAATGTAATTGTTTTCATCAATAAAACAATATAAAGTGAAAAAAAAACTTCAGACAGTATTTCTGATATTAGATATTTGATTGCGTATGCTATTAAAATAATTACCAAGACAATAATAGGATCGCACACATCTTGCTCAGCAGCCTACTGTATGAATGAAAATACATTTGATAGCGTGACTATGTCGTTTGGCGTAACACCGGTAAAATGGCTGTGTTAACTGATGTAACTACTTGCGGAAATGCTTATCAAATTATAAATACAGACGAATATTAAAACAAAAAAGCAGCTTATATTATAGATAGCATCGCCTTCGGCGTCTGGTATATAAAAGCCTCACCCTATAGTGGGATTTGATCGATAATGCACAGACAGTTCTGGCGATAAATTGGCCACTTATTTCGCGTTTTATTAATTAAAACATATCCAGTCAAATTATCTTCTCAAAATAAGGCCGCTCTATATTTGACCGAGTGAACCGTTCTGTATTATGTTACATAAGTTCATCACGTTCTCGTTACGGTTACGGACAATTTGGTCGATGTTTTTGATTTCACAAGTTTGACCCGTAATACAATACCTCTGATATGTCCCTACATAATATGTTAAGTCATATCAGGGGATTGTACATCGAATGACCAGTGGTATTTTTACTTTAGTAATCAGCAGTGGTGTCAATTATCAAATATCACACATATAATTGTTAATTAAGTGCCAAGTTCACTTTTCATAGAGTTTTTTTGAATTATATTTTTGTAAAGGGATATTGCTGAAATTGTTAATGCATGCCTGCAACCAAACGTAAGCAGTCGTATAAAGAAGTGACTAGAATATTCAAAGAATTACACCTAATCCTAAATTGAAAGTAGATATAAAAATCGAACAGGAAAAGTAGCATTCAAGGACCACAGTCAACCACAAACACACACAAACAAAACAACTTTAAAGATGAATAAAAAGCAAGGTAAGGATTTAGGTAGACATCAGCATAGGGTACACAATCTGTCTGGTTATTGCACAATCAGGGAGGAAAGAATGGTTGCGAACTGTAAATTGGTCAACAGCTAAACATGCAATACGTTGATAAATGGTAGGGTTATAACTAATCATACCGTTTAATTGTGTGTGTTTGTGTTCAACGGTCTCTGCATATTTAATAATACTATATATATATTAACATGTTGATTCTGTAGACCATAAATACGAGCCTTTTTCCAACAGCACCTGCTAGCACTCTGTATATAGACTCATTGCCATTAAATATCGTCGTCTTTAGCTGTACTCCGACAGGCATCTTACGAAATTGATTAACAATGGACATTTCATCTCGAGGCAAAACTGTTTTGGCACCGATCAAAACATATCCAGAACATATATCCTTATCTGGACCTAGACCACCATTATTTTTACATAGGGTTGTAATAAATACCTACACAAAAATATCCAATCCTAAATATGCTGGCCATATAACACACACAGTGTATTATCAGTCAGGCCCAATGCAACACAAAAATGGGCCTTAGATGATGGCGTGACCTGCTTTTTTCACCAAAATATTTTCCAAACTGAAAGTAACCGCCTTCTTTGTGAATTCTGAGGTCAAATTAACCAAAGTACACTTCAAACTGTGCTTCACAAAAAGTAATACAGCATGTCCGTTCCTTCAGTTTTGATGTGTGTGGGTTTCACAGAAGCAAGTTAAGCGATTCAGTAGTAAAGGAAAACGTTCAATGCATACCAGCCCCATGTCTTTCACCACTCCTATGCTTCACAGTAACTTACTCAATAGTTTAAGTGGGACTACTTTCGCCAGATTGACTCCATGGTGCCCGGTCTAGCTCCTATCTGGTATGTACGATTATGGCTGTCAGTAACAGTATAGTGTTGACTTCATTGCCTGATAATACACCGTGTGCGTGTTGGTTACGCTTAACTTGCTAATTGCATTAACTATTTTAATTGATATTATCCTGATAGTATATGAATAAGGAACATCTCGCACGAATGTTGTGGAGGTTGCATGGATATATGTATGTAATCTGCGTCTTTATTTGGTATAGTTCCGAATGTAACACATACATCAGTCGTGTTTAATGATACTCTAATCACTGTAATAAATTACACAGGTACTAAATGTGTTTGTTCTACCGATACGCCGTCTTTAATTTTGTATAAGGTAATTATTCGATACTCTGTATTTCAACGTTGAATGGACATACGCGTGGCATCAAACTAGGGACTAACCTGATTGTCCTCCTATTGTTATGTTACGTGTGTATAGTGTGTTAGGACCGTGTACAGATGTCTTTAAGGAAACATCATATAGAAAAGAACTCGTGTACATTTCTCATTAATATATAGAGTATATATAATTATTGTGAAAACGATATATTCATAATGGGTTTACAATGTGTCCGAAACTGTAATCACATCCTTCACTTCCTTCAGATTTCCATTGTCCTACATCAATAACAAGGACCACACATTGTAAGTTAAGTTAGTTAGTTACGTATCTTCTAAGAATTGTGTTTCTGCTGTTTTGATTTTTTCTTTCTTGTGTTTCCCCATTAAGATGGGACCGCGAGTTGTATTACTGCAATGTGTGTCCAAAATCACTTTTAAACGGAAGATGTTTCATAGACAGCCACGGAATCTCTTCTTTCCATAAAGCATTCCTATGTGGATTGATGATTTAAACAGAAATATGATTTTATTATTCAACTCATAAATCTCATTGATGAGTTTACAATTTCCGGCTTTAAATTGACATGAATGCGTGGTGCAAGAAATCAAAAAATAAAAAAAACAAATCAGCCTCTAAAACAAAATAAAAAAAGATTGCTTCGTATCATTAAAATACGTAGCTCATACACCCGTTTTATGTTACAGAAAACGCTTAATCACCTTAACGAAGTAGGAAATCAGAAAAAACGTTTAGAGGAAAAAAAATAATTGAAGTTTGCTAAACAGAAAATCAGGAGCGCATAGTGTTTGATAAATAGAGGATCTTACATGAGTAATCATTTATTATTGAATTTATTAAATGAGTTTGCAAAATTTTATAATGCGAGGCTCTTGCCGATCATTATATCATTTTTGCTATGCTAATGATTTTAATAAATTCGATAATAAATGAGAACGAATGTTAGATTCCATTTATCACATAACGATTTTATTGCATTTTGTATGTCGCTTTAACACGCTAAACCGACATAAATCGTGGGAATTGGATCATAGTGATTATCGACATTTTTGACAGTATTTGTCAGCCGTTTGTCAGTTTACTTCAATACCATCTCATTTCAAAACAGGGTACCGTTTACATTTTGGTGGAAATTCGATTGTATCGAAGTAAACAAACACACGGTTTGGAGTTTACAGCTCATTTAAGGTTTAATAAAAGCCTTCTAATCCATGCGGTACGGTGGGCATTGTCAATTTACCAAATGTTTTGTAAATCTTAATAAAAATCCACTTACGATCTCTTCCGTGTATGTAAACGGATCCGTTTTGGCGCGTGTGCGTGACGTAGGTTGCTACACTTTTGTACTCTATTATATTATTCAACGAAGGTGTTTTTCTGCGAATTATTGTTAAGCCAACGATTCCATCTGCATACATTTATAATAACTCATATTAGGGTGGAAGTAGTTGTTGAGATGGAGTTAAGGCACATCGTAGACTGATCATTGTACAATTCGATTCATAATAATAGGATGCTTCATGACATAAGGCAAACGGGAACAACGAATGATGAGATGAACTTAGTACAGCTAGGTATGTGACATCAGGTGGGGAAGAACGAATGATAACCTGGACTTAGTACAGCTAGGTATGTGACATCAGGTGGGGAAGAACGAATGATGAAAGGAACTTAGTACAGCTAGGTATGTGACATCAGGTGGGGAAGAACGAATGATGAAAGGAACTTAGTATAGCTAGGTATGTGACATCAGGTGGGGAAGAACGAATGATGAAAGGAACTTAGTACAGCTAAGTATGTGACATCAGGTGGGGAAGAACGAATGATGAAAGGAACTTAGTACAGCTAGGTATGTGACATCATGTGGGGAAGAACGAATGATGAAAGGAACTTAGTATAGCTAGGTATGTGACATCAGGTGGGGAAGAACGAATGATGAAAGGAACTTAGTATAGCTAGGTATGTGACATCAGGTGGGGAAGAACGAATGATGAAAGGAACTTAGTACAGCTAGGTATGTGACATCAGGTGGGGAAGAACAAATGATGAAAGGAACTTGGTACAGATAGGTATGTGACATCAGGTGGGGAAGAACGAACGATGACCTGAACTTAGTACAGATAGGTTTATGACATCAGGCGAGAAAGAACGAATGATGAAAGGAACTACTACAGCTAGGTATGTGACATCATGTGGGGAAGAACACATGATGAAAGGAACTTAGTATAGCTAGGTATGTGGCATCAGGTGGGGAAGAACGAATGATGAAAGGAACTTGGTACAGATAGGTATGTGACATCAGGTGGGGGAAGAACGAACGATGACCTGAACTTAGTACAGATAGGTTTGTGACATCAGGCGAGAAAGAACGAATGATGAAAGGAACTACTACAGCTAGGTATGTGACATCATGTGGGGAAGAAAACATGATGAAAGGAACTTAGTATAGCTAGGTATGTTACATCAGGTGGGGAAGAACGAACGATGAAAGGAACTTAGTGCAGCTAGGTATGTGACATCAGGTGGGGAATAACGAATGATGAAAGGAACTTAGTACAGATAGGTATGTGACATCAGGTGGGGAAGAAAGACTGATGAAAGGAACTTGGTACAGATAGGTATGTGACATCATGTGGGGAAGAACGAATGACGAAAGGAACTAAGTACAGCTAGGTATGTGAAATCATGTGGGGAAGAACGAACGTTGACCTGAACTTAGTACAGATAGGTTTGTGACATCAGGCGAGAAAGAACGAATGATGAAAGGAACTACTACATCTAGGTATGTGACATCATGTGGGGAAGAACACATGATGAGAGGAACTTAGTACAGCTAGGCAGGTGACATCAGGTGGGGAAGAAAGACTGATGAAAGGAACTTGGTACAGATATGTATGTGACATCAGGTGGGGAAGAACGAATGACGAAAGGAACTTAGTACAGCTAGGTGTGTGACATCAGGTGGGGAAGAACGAATGATGAAATGAACTAAGTACAGCTAGGTATGTGTCATCAGGTGGGGAAGAACGAATGATGAAAGGAACTTAGTATAGCTAGGTATGTGACATCAGGTGGGGAAGAACGAATGATGAAAAGAACTTGGTACAGGTAGGTATGTGACATCAGGTGGGGAAGAACGAATGATGAAAGGAACTTAGTACAGCTAGGTATGTAACATCAGGTGGGGAAGAACGAATGATGACCTGAACTTAGTACAGATAGGTTTGTGACATCAGGCGAGAAAGAACGAATGATGAAAGGAACTACTACAGCTAGGTATGTTACATCATCTGGGGAAGAACGAATGATGAAAGGAACTTAGTATAGCTAGGTATGTGACATCAGGTGGGGAAGAACGAATGATGAAAAGAACTTGGTACAGCTAGGTGTGTGACATCAGGTGGGGAAGAACGAATGATGACCTGAACTTAGTACAGATAGGTTTGTGACATCAGGCGAGAAAGAACGAATGATGAAAGGAACTACTACAGCTAGGTATGTTACATCATCTGGGGAAGAACGAATGATGAAAGGAACTTAGTATAGCTAGGTATGTGACATCAGGTGGGGAAGAACGAATGATGAAAGGAACTTGGTTCAGCTAGGTATGTTACATCATGTGGGGAAGAACACATGATGAAAGGAACTTAGTTCAGCTAGGTATGTTACATCATGTGGGGAAGAACACATGATGAAAGGAACTTAGTTCAGCTAGGTATGTTACATCATGTGGGGAAGAACACATGATGAAAGGAACTTAGTATAGCTATGTATGTTACATCATGTGGGGAAGAAAGACTGATGAAAGGAACTTAGTACAGCTAGGCAGGTAACATCAGGTGGGGAAGAACGAACGATGACCTGAACTTAGTAGAGATAGGTTTGTGACATCAGGCGAGAAAGAACGAATGATGAAAGGAACTACTACATCTAGGTATGTGACATCATGTGGGGAAGAACACATGATGAAAGGAACTTAGTATAGCTAGGTATGTTACATCATGTGGGGAAGAACGAACGATGACCTGAACTTAGTACAGATAGGTTTGTGACATCAGGCGAGAAAGAACGAATGATGAAAGGAACTACTACATCTAGGTATGTGACATTATGTGGGGAAGAACACATGATGAAAGGAACTTAGTATAGCTAGGTATGTTACATGATGTGGGGAAGAACGAATGATGAAAGGAACTTGTTACAGCTAGGCAGGTGACATCAGGTGGGGAAGAACGAATGATGAAATGAACTAAGTACAGCTAGGTATGTGTCATCAGGTGGGGAAGAACGAATGATGAAAGGAACTTAGTATAGCTAGGTATGTGACATCAGGTGGGGAAGAACGAATGATGAAAATAACTTGGTACAGCTAGGTGTGTGACATCAGGTGGGGAAGAACGAATGATGACCTGAACTTAGTACAGATAGGTTTGTGACATCAGGCGAGAAAGAACGAATGATGAAAGGAACTACTACAGCTAGGTATGTTACATCATCTGGGGAAGAACGAATGATAAAAGGAACTTAGTATAGCTAGGTATGTGACATCAGGTGGGGAAGAACGAATGATGAAAGGAACTTGTTTCAGCTAGGTATGTTACATCATGTGGGGAAGAACACATGATGAAAGGAACTTAGTTCAGCTAGGTATGTTACATTATGTGGGGAAGAACGAATGGCGAAAGGAACTTAGTACAGCTAGGTATGTGACATCAGGTGGGGAATAACGAATGATGAAATGAACTAAGTACAGCTAGGTGTGTGACATCAGGTGGGGAATAACGAATGATGAAATGAACTAAGTACAGCTAGGTATGTGTCATCAGGTGGGAAAGAACGAATGATGAAAGGAACTTAGTATAGCTAGGTATGTGACATCAGGTGGGGAAGAACGAATGATGAAAAGAACTTGGTACAGCTAGGTATGTGACATCATGTGGGGAAGAACGAATGATGAAATGAACTAAGTACAGCTAGGTGTGTGACATCAGGTGGGGAATAACGAATGATGAAATGAACTAAGTACAGCTAGGTATGTGTCATCAGGTGGGGAAGAACGAATGATGAAATGAACTAAGTACAGCTAGGTATGTGACATCATGTGGGGAATAACGAATGATGAAATGAACTAAGTACAGCTAGGTGTGTGACATCAGGTGGGGAATAACGAATGATGAAATGAACTAAGTACAGCTAGGTATGTGTCATCAGGTGGGGAAGAACGAATGATGAAAGGAACTTAGTATAGCTAGGTATGTGACATCAGGTGGGGAAGAACGAATGATGAAAAGAACTTGGTACAGCTAGGTATGTGACATCATGTGGGGAAGAACGAATGATTACCTCAATATAGTACACCTAGGTGGGTGATATTAGTTTTCTACGTGTGTCTGTATGCACGTATATATATTACAGCCATGCACAGAAGAATTTAGCATTTACCGTTGTATATGTTTTTACACTGCAATCAGTGGATGTTTTTTAACTCACTATCCAGTAAATATCGAACATTATAATTGGTTATAATTGATATACATTATATTAAAATGCGGTAACCCGTTTAGATATAAAAAATCGAACAGGAAAAGTCGCATTCAAGGACAACAGTCAACCACAAACAAACAAAGAACAACTATATATAAAGATGAATAGTAGGCAAGATAAAACATCGCAAACACATATCACAAACACAATAGGGCTACCGTCTTGGAAGAATGAATGGTTAAAGGAAATTAGTACAACTAGGTAGGTGACATCAGGTGGGGAAGAACGAATGATGAAAGGAACTTAGTACAGCAAGGTATGTGACATCGTGTGGGGAAGAACGAATGATGACCTGAACTTAGTACAGATAGGTATGTGACATCAGGTGGGGAATAACTAATGATGAACTCAATATACATGATATAGTACACCTAGGTGGGTGATATCTGAAGAACATGATATAATACACCTTGGTGGGTGATATTTATCAGGTTTCGACGTGTGTCGGTATACACGTTTTTATATTACAGCCATCCATGCACAGAGCAATTTAGCATTTACCGCTGTATATCTTTTTTACTTTGCTATCAGTGGATGTTTGTTTAACTCACTAACCAGTAAATATCGAACATTTCAATTGGTAATAAATGATATACATGTTAAATTATGCTTTTAGATTGAATATTATATTAAAATGCGGTAACCCATTAAGATATAAAATCGAACAGATAACGTTGCATTCCAGACAACAGTCAAACACAAACAAACAAAGATCAACTATAAATACAGACGACAACCACACACACACACATCACTAACACAATAGGGCTACTGTCTTGGAAGAACGAATGATGAAAATAGCTTAGTACAGCTAGGTATGTGACATCAGGTGGGGAAGAACGAATGATGAAAACGACTTAGTGCAGCTAGGTATGTGACATCAGGTGGGGAAGAACGAATGATGAAAAAGACTTAGTGCAGCTAGGTATGTGACATCAGGTGGGGAAGAACGAATGATGAAAGGAACTTAGTACAGCTTGGTAAGTGGCATCATGTGGGAAAGAACGAATGATTAAGTAATAGATAGAGTCTGGTCTCAGCGAGTTGGCTTATTTAAACACCGAGATGGGCGTAGCATGGTGTACTTAGTAACACTGTGATGTCATAGTGACCGTACTCTAAATTCCAATATCCGGTAGTTGTAGTACGGTAAAGCCACGCCCCTTTAGTTATCCTAAATTCAACGATTTAATGCTCTGCATTCATCAAAGGAAATGTCACCGACCATGCTACAACTCAATATAGTACACCTTGGTGGGTGATATTAATTGTCTACGTGTGTCTGTATGCACGTATTTATATTACAGCCATGCACAGAAGAATTTAGCATTTACCGTTGTATATGTTAATACTATTTATCCTAAAGAACTTCAGCTTAACAAAGCTAATATATCTGATAATAACGCTTCCTTTCTTGATTTAGATCCCTCGACTGAAAATGCTGAATTAATTAGCAAAATCTATGACAAGAGAGATGATTTTAATTTTGACATTGTAAATTATCCCCACTTGGATGGGGATGTTCCCCGAGCAACTTCTTATGGGGTGTATGTGTCTCAACGTATTCAGTTTTCAAGAGCTTGTACTCGAGTTGAGGACTTTAATATTCGTAATCTTTGTATAACTAAAAAGCTACTCATTCAGGGTTACTGTTACCATAAACTCCGTAAAAGGTCTCCGCGTACATCCAATCAATATTGTTATTTTTACATCCTACAGGGATTGTATGACATTCATTGATCCAATTTTCTTAAAATATGCACTTATTATTATGAATTACTGTTGAAATAAAACGTAACAACCATATAATATACTGGTGTGTTTTGCTTGCTTAGTATTGTTGCGTTTGTTAATTATGTTTTTGATGTACTTTTGAATCACAAATGCTTTGCAATACTTGTTGGATTGATTGTATTCTGAGAATGCTACTCTTCCTGTTGGACTTATAAATATAGATATAAAACTCGAACAGGAATAACAGCATTCAAGGACGACAGTCAACCTCAAACACAGACAGAAACAAAGAACACATTTAAAGATATATAAAAGGCCAAATAAGACATCACAAACACAAACGTGTTGAGACTATGGTTACCGCCTTGGAACGGTCAGTGGTGAAAAATGCCGCTGGGGGGGGGGGGGGGGGGGGGGGGGGGGGGGGTGGGGGGGGGGTTTAAACCAGGTTTAAGGGTGCACCTAACCTGACACTTACCCTACTGTCAACCCAATATAACGGGACAGTGAACAAAGAAAAACCCGCAATGAACTATTATCTAACCAGCAAGGCAGCATTAATAGGCAATATAAGTAAAGCACAAAGATGCTCGTGTAAATATAATATAAGCGAGATCAACAAGATAATAATCCATTGAGGGCACGACAAGACAAGACTGCAGACAAACACTAAACGTCACCGTCCTTTTGGGCTTTAGGTAGACGTCATAATAGGGTCCACAGCATGTCCGGTCATCGCGCAATAAAAGAGGAAAACATAGTGGCGAACTGAAGATAACCTTTTCATTGTGTTTTCTACTGTGATTAAATGCCATGAGCTCAGCATGTACGTGAGATGTGTCGACTTGTATGGATGGTCGGAGGTAATCAGTCCTGTATTTAACCATAAAAAAATGGATGATCTTCCTCCACCATGACTACAGAGACCGTTTATATAACGAAATATGTGCTTAAACTGACGTAAAACACCATTCAACCGCGTGAGACTGAAACAGATTATTGATAACTTGTGAGTTTGTGTGTTTGAATATGCAAAATATTCGTGCTATAGCGTTGAGAGTGCAGATGGACTACGTCTACCTTTATGACGTTTTATGAATGATGAATAACGATTATCAGTCAGTAAAGAAAGCATATTTTATATGTAATCATTTATTATAAAGATTCTGAAATAAAATGCGATTAAGGACCATATGTCAGAATGTCTGTGCGTCAAATATGTTATCCTCGTCAAATAGAGATATTACTATTGTCATTGTTGTTTTAAAAAGTATGAAAGAAGAAATTAAGACTGCATTGGCATAGCTCTGATTGGCACTGTAGGGTCCAATATAGGCCTAATTTTCAGAATCAAAATGTTTTAACTAATGATAATTAAAAAATACAAAAGTGCAATAAACTGCGGGATGGATGTAGTGTATTTTCAGAAACATTTGTGTACTTATCTTTACCCTTCTGAAACATACGTCAGAACGCACATTATGCATTATAATATAACAAAAAAACACATCCGGGATAACATGCACCTCCACCCAAATACATACAATCTTATTTAGTAAAACTTAAACATCGGACCTATGCTGTCAATTGGGCTTATCTACGCGACTGATATACTCTTGTTTTTGAACACTTAACGTACTAGGAGGGATATAGTATCGAACCTCTATTTTTACAGAAATATAAACCCGTATACATACAGCACTTGGAGCAAAAGCAAATGGTGGTCAACTTGACAAAATGCTAACGGCCACATGTGTAACGATCTGGACAGATGTCAAGGTTTTTACGAAACACCTCGATGAAACGATGAATTTAACACTTTCGTTGAATTCACTGACAACCGGTTGTTTATTTGAGCAAGTGAGAGCAATGAAGTAACTTACAATGTGTCTTTAAGCAATTGAATTCTACAGCAGTGATACGATCAAACATTGATAGTGTATCTCCAATAGATGGCAAACAGTTACGAGGATAACTTTAAGCAAAACATTCGAAACCACATACATAAAATGGCTGACTGCAGAGGTACCGCTTTGGAACGGTCAGCAAAACATACCGATGGTGGTTTAAACCAGGTTTTAGTGTGCACTCATTATCACCCTTACCCTGCGGGACAGTGTAGGAAATAGTCACACCTTCCTTTTAGATTTCACCGTTTTTAAAGTCCATGAATAGTGACAACATGTTACGTATATATATATACGCAATCGTACATTACCAGTTGTTTATACTATCTATGGGTGTGCGGGAGTGGGGGTTGGGCGGAGGAGGGGGGGCGGGGGGAGGGGTATAGAGGGAGACACTCAACAGTTTAATGCCCACGTCAAGTCATTAGCCCGAATACTAGTGCAAATATAAATCACACCATCATTGGATCATAAATTTGTTTGAAGACCATTAAATTGCTCAGCAAGCAATTTATTTACAACCTTTACCGCATTTCTTTACGATTACCCGACCTCCCAATAACATGCTTTTAATTTTACCAATATTTCAATAAATAACAATAACACGGATTTATTTAAATGTGGAGTAGAATCAGTAATTTTATGTTGTATTTTGAAGTTTATGAATTTTCTATTTATTAGCCTCCATAAAACCCAAAGAATGCCGATTTGACTATATCAAAGATAAAGCTGTAGGTACTCAAAACGGAATATAAAAAGCATACACTTTATATATATTAATTGTTATTACTACCATCCATGGACCTAAACTATGCTTAGCTGTTTCCTTTCTGATTTACATCATGGACATTCGTGCGAAAATGAAGACTGCCCCCACTGAATATAAACACGTTATGTATACTGACACAAAACTATTCAACAATTGCGTAATCAATTAATTCTGCTGAGATTTCTAATGAATTGTTGAATCAGAACAAGATGCAGGTAAAGTGCTTTTATTTTCAATTCCATGGTTTAACTGCTTGAAATTAATATTGTTGCCAATTAATCATGGCATCTTTAACTTGTTCCATACGCAGTTTTAGTTTGTATGTGTTTCTTTAGTTACTTTTCTCTGGATGTGGACTTTATTGTTAGAGAATTCCTTTTGGTAGGGATGTAGTTTTATTTACACTGTCTTGTCTATTTGAGCGCTGAAGACAGGATAATAGCGAGGATTGTGCGCATATAAAATAGATTCAAGCTAACCGGTTATGCCTTATTGCATACTGACCGTTCCAAGTCGGTAACCCTGTCTTCACCACCCTTTCTGTTGTTTGTTGTCTCTTTCATTGTATTATCAAGTCCTTGTTTGCAGTACAGTGCGGACCTACGATGCCATTGCGTTCGGATGCTGTGGTTTCTATAGGACCCTATGGCCTTTATTTCGCTTTTCACAGAATGGTATTACTCTCCATAAAAATAAGTTTTGTGGTTGACTGTCGTCCTGTGAGTGCTGCTTTCCCTGTCCGATATTTTTATCCTTCTTAGTACATAAATTACTATCAATATTATATAAAAAAACTGGCATCACCTCTAGCGCTTTTTTGAAACCGCATATTCACTTTACTAAACATTTTTGTATCGCTGTTTTTACACGATTCCGACGTCATATTTCATGTCGAATGATGTCGACGTCGTGTGACGTCATCGCCCACCTGTGTTAACAGTGCAATACTATTTTTTGAGCTTTCAGAGATGAAGGTAATATAATAGAAGGAGTAGTGTTCTGGAAGCTTGCATAAACTGTTGTGGATATGCCATATCTGCAGGATCAAACTCGAGGCTAAATCCTCTCGTGAGATCATGCAGATATTTCATTTCCACTCGCGGTGATACAACTTCCAGATCTCAAGTACTATCGTAATATCAAGTTATATGGCGTCGCGTGTTTTTCATAATCTATCTCTTCGTCCAATGTTTTTGTGCCGCCTACCCAGCGAATTATTCATTGGTTCTACAATATAGGATTTAATGCCTCCAAGGTATAGACGGGTGATATGTTCTAATCCAGCGTATACAGGAGACACATTATTTAGTTAACCCTGAGACAGACTCAAAATATGTTATGCAATACAAATACATTTTGATACAGACAATGCCATTGTATCTAATATCAATCGCCCTATGTCCCAATTATTTCTTTCTCCACTAGATCAATTGTCGGAAAAATTGGTCGGACCGTGTTTGATCTTGACTTTAATGTATTAATACAGTGGCTAGCAGTAGATTACGAGACATTATTTATATTGACTCTTTAATATAAACGCATTCAATTAACTATACATAATCAAATCGTATTGCATGTCATGCATAATTATTCGCAGTTTATTAGTTGAATATTGAACTCGAATATATCCATTGACAGTTATTTTAAAAACAAACAAAACGGCAACGGCTAAATTACTGTGTGAGATAGATGTTACATAAATACGTGCATACAGACACACGTAGACATGTGATTCGTCATGATACAATTGTAGGTGAGTAGTGTTTTTTGAAATAGTATGAAAATTAACTGCATTGCCTGAAAACTGGTCAATTAATTGAGCGTTGGGTTGCTGCTTATACATTAACATATATTTAAGGACGCTACTTCAAACCGCAAACTGTCGTTTACCTGATGATATAACATCCTTCGGAGAATATAAAAGAACTACTCATTCTGCACATCATCCATCATCATAAATAAATAAATAAATAATAAATAAATAAATAATATAAATAAATAAATAAATTAAATTAATAATATATAAATAGAAATATTATTAATAAATAAATATATAAATAAATAAATATAATAATAAATAAATAATATATAAATAAATATAATAATATAAAATAAATAAATAAAGTATAATAAATAAATAAATAAATTATAATATAATAAATCAATCAATCATCCATTCAATCAATCAATCAATCAATCATCAATCAATCAATCAAACAATCAATCATATCAATCAATCAATCAATCAATCAATCAATAAATAATATAAATAAATAAATAAATAAATCAATCAATCAATCAGTCAATCAATCAATCAATAAATAAATAAATAAATAAATGAATAAATATAATAAATAAATAAAGTATAATAAATATAAATCAATCAATCAAATCATATCAATCAATAAATAAATAAATAAATAAATATAATTTATCAGTCAATCAATCAACCAATCAATCAATAAATAAATAAATAAATAAATAAATAAATAAATAAATAAATAATTATATGAATCAATCAATCAATCAATCAATCAATCAATCTATCAATCAATCAATCAATCAATCAATTAAATAAATTAATAATTAAATAAATAAAAAATAAATAATAAATATTAATATAAATAAATGAATTAATAAATAATATAATTAATTAAATAAATAAATAAATAAATATATTAATAAATAACAAATGTGATAAATAAAGTGAAAATTTATTGTCGCGTGTTTATTATCGATTTGGCCTTGAAAAAAAGTTAAAAATGGTATAGATGTAACATGATTTATCTGGTATGCAAATTATTTATGCAAATTCATTCTATGATGGTGGTGGAATCTGTTTTCATTGGACTAGGTTATTTCATTTATGATGAAATTTGGATTATTCTTAACATAACTCTGGGAGGTTTATTTTAGATCAGTTTCAGTAGTCTTTTATTAAGATAATTTAGAATTGGGATGCTTTTAAATATAAATATATTTGTGAGAGGTGATTTACTTATTATTGTGCTCATTCATAATAACAGTGAAATTGAATATTTGGACTAAGACGGAATTATTTAGACTGAATGGAACTTACTGTTTGTGGATTAAAGAAGCACTTACTGTTTTGGATTAAGAGAACTTACTGTTTTGGATTACAGAGACACTTGCTAATCTGAATTAAGGTACATTGGATTTGTTTTTTTGTTTGGACTTAATTCAAAAATTGGACATTAATGAAAAGACTGGGTTGTGTGTATTCTGTAAGCGAATATTTTATGTGTTAATTATAATTTTGTGTGCTGGTTTTGCTTCCTTTCGTGTTACATTTTACTCGTAACAGCTTAAATAATTAACGTACGAAAGTTTGAGTTTTTGATACAAATCCACAAATCTATTGCTGAGTTTTACTATACTAGCTGTTGTGTGTGACACAAAATGGTGTTATCCAAAAACAATATAGAATAGGAAGACAGGATATATCTATGAAGGTGCGACTCTTCATTATTCAGTGGGAACAGCGGAGACATCATTTAACAGATATAACTAACATTTTATTGTGAACTTTTGTTCTGTGTAAAAGAAAGAACACATACAGAACAACAAAGGATGGGGGAAAAGAAGAACTAAGATAGATGTGTGTAGTACCGTGTAACTCTTAACATTTGACAACAACTAATTAAGAAGGTGATTTATAAGTTCAACCTATGTTTTTTCAGGTTTATCCAATGCAATGCTTTTAATCGCATTTATTGTTTTTCAGTTTGATATTTGTATTTAATTTGTGGTGTTGAAATGTGATGAACAGTGGTAATCTTCCATGTTAACTTGCATGTATGTATGAAGTAGTTTGCATGCAACATTTATTTATTTTAAAACAGTGTCATATTGACTAACCCACATAATTATGTTTTTGTATTACATGCGGGTTAGATTATTATATTAGTGTCTTGCAAGGTATCTTAAATATATCCAAAACTGCTTGGTATATTTACAATCCCAAAATAAATGTTGTAATGGTGTTCTGGAGACTCTTTTAAAAACTACAGGTAATTATCATTTTTTTATCTTCTATTTTAGTCAAAAGGTAGGTGTTGTAGCTGCAATTCTGTGGGTTGTAGTTTTGGATGGATACATTGTACTGGGGTTGTTGGTATTTTTGTAAGGTTGTGGATATGTGAATTTGTTTATATTCTTCGTCTATACTATACTCATACAGTCGCATCTATAGAGTGTGTAGAGGTATGCGTATGTTGTATTAAGTTAAGTATAGAGAATTGGATTAATTATTCCAAATACCTTTCAAATTGTACAATAATACATCCAGTGTTACATTGGTTATCAAGGCAAAACTAAACTCACAGATTGCTGCTACATAACTCCTTTTGACTTAAATGAAGATAATAAATTGTATAATTCTGTAGTTTTGGTTAAGAGTCTCACAGAAACCAGTACACATTTGTTTTGGATTGTAATATACCAGTCAGTTTTGGATATATTTATGATTACTTGAAGGTCACTTATAGTAATAATCTATAACCCGCATGGTATACATACATATATTGTGTGGGTTTGAGTCAATTATGACACTGTTGTTATAAATTATTAAATGTTGCATTCTAACTACTTCATACATATATGCAAGTTAATGGAGGAATTACCACGTTCATTACATTCAAACCACAAATTAAAATACATATATCAAACTGAAAAAAAATAATGCGATTAAAAGCATTGCTTGGATAACCTGAAAACAGTTGGTTGACTTATAATCCTTTCTTAATTAGTTGTTGTCAAATGTTAAGAGTTAAACGGTACATACACATCTATCTTGTTTTCTTCTTTTTTTTCCCCTTTCTTTGTTGTTCTGTTATGTGTTCTTTGCTTTTACACATAACATAAGTTCACATAAATGTGTAGTTTTATCTGTTAAATGATGTTCCCGCTGTTCCCACTGAATAATGAAGAGTCGCACCTTCATAGATAGATCCTGTCTTCTATTTCTATTTTGTGTTTTGGGATAACACCATTTTTGTGTCACACAAACAGCTAGTATAGGTAAAAACTCAGCAGAGTATGTATGTGTGATTTTGTATAAAATCTCAAACTTTCGTACGTTAATTATTTTAGCTGTTACGAGTAAATGTAACACGAAAGGAAGCAAAACCAGCCACAAAATTATAAATATAACACTATATAATATTCGCTTACAGAATACACAAACCCAGTTTTTCATTAATGTCCAATTTTTGAATTAAGTCCAAAAAAAAAAAAAAATCCAATGTTCCTTTAATTCAGATTAGCAAGTGTCTCTGTAATCCAAAACAGTAAGTTTCTCTTTAATCCAAAACAGTAAGTGCTTCTTTAATCCAAAACAGTAAGTGTCCTTTCAGTTCTAAATTAATTTCCGTCTTAGTCCAAATATTCAATTTCACTGTTTTTATGAATTAGCACAATAATAAGTAAATAGCTCTCACAAATATATTTATATTTTAAAAGCTTCCAATTCGTAATTATCTTTAATAAAGGACTACTGAAACTGATCTAAATATAACTCCCAGAGGTTTGGTTAAGAATAATCCAAATTTCATCATAAATGAATTAACTAGTCCAATGAAAACAGTCCACACCATCATAGATGAATTTGGCATAAATAATTTGCATACCAGATAATCATGTTTACATCTAGTACATTTTTAACTTTTTTTCAAGGCCAAATCGATAATAAACACGCGACAATAAATTTTCACTTTATTTTATCATTTGTGTTATGTTATTATTTTTAGTTATTTTTATTTAGTTTATGTATTTATTTATTTGATTATTTATTCATTTTTTATTTATGTATTTATTTATTTTATTATTTATTATTATTTATGTTATTAATTGATTGATTGATTGATTGATTGATGTGATTGATTGATTGATTGATTGATTGATTCATTTAATGATTTAATTTATTTATTTATTTATTTATTTATGTATTTATTTATGTGATTGATTGGTTGATTGATTGACTGGATAAATTTATTTTATTATTTTATTTATTTATTGATTGAGTGATTGATTTGATTGATTGATTAGTTGATTTATTTATTATTTTATTTATTTATTATATTATTTATTTATTTTATTTTATTGATTGATTGTTGATGACTTGATTGATTTGAGTTGATTTATTTATTTATTTATGTATTTGTATTGTATTGATTGATTGATTGATGTGATTGATGTTGATGTTTGATTGATTGTTTGATTGGATTGATTGATTGATTGATGGATTGGAGTGGATGTGATTGATTGGATTGATTGATTTATTTATTTATTTATATTATTTATTTATTTATTTATTTATTATTTATTTTATGTATTTATTTTTTATTTATTTATTTATTTTATTTATTTATTTATTTATTTATTTATTTATATATTATCTTTTATTTATTTTATTTATTTATTTAGTTTATTTATTGATTTATTTATTTGTATTTATTTGTTTTATTTATTTATTTATGATGATGGATGATGTGCAGAATGAGTAGTTGCTTTTATATTCTCCGAAGGATGTGTATATCATCAGGTAAACGCGAGTTTGCGGTTTGAAGTAGCGTCCTTAAATATATGTTATGTATAAGCAGCAACCCAACGCTCAATTATTGACCAGTTTTCAGGCAATGCAGTTAATTTCATACTATTTTCAAAAACACTACTCCTACATTGTATCATGACGAATCACATGTCTACGTGTGTCTGTATGCACGTATTTATGTAACATTCATTCACTACAGTAATTTAGAGCCGTTGCCAGTTTTGTTTGTTTTTAAAATAACTGTCAATGGATATATTCGAGTTCAATATTCAATTAATAAACTGCGAATAATTATGCATGACATGCAATACGATTTGATTATGTTTAGTTAATTGAATGCGTTTATATTAAAGAGTCAATATAAATAATGTCTCGTAATCTACTGCTAGCCACTGTATTAATACATTAAAGTCAAGATCAAAACACGGTCCGACAATTTTTCCGACAATTGATCTAGTGGAGAAAGAAATAATTGGTGGACATAGGGCGATTGATATTAGATACAATGGCATTGTCTGTATCAAAATGTATTTGTATTGCATAACATATTTTGAGTCTGTCTCAGGGGTTAACTAAATAATGTGTTCTCCTGTATACGCTGATTAGAACATATCACCGTCTATACCTTGGAGGCATTAAATCCTATTTTGTAGAACCAATGAATAATTCGCTGGGGTAGGCGGGCACAAAAACATTGAGACGAAGAGATAGATTATGAAAACACGCGACGCCATATAACTTGATATTACGATAGTACTTGAGATCTGGAAGTTTTGTATCACCGCGAGTGGAAATGAAATATCTGCATGATCTCACGAGAGGATTTAGCCTCGAGTTTGATCCTGCAGATAGTGGCATATCCACAACAGTTATGCAAGCTTCCAGAACACTTACTCCTTCTATTATATACCTTCATCTGAAAGCTCAAAAAATAGTATTGCACTGTTAACACAGGTGGGCGATGACGTCACACGACGTCGACATTCATTCGACATGAAATATGACGGTCGGGAATCGTGTAAAAACAGCGATACAAAAATGTTTAGTAAAGTGAATATGCGGTTTCAAAAATAGCGCTAGAGGTGATGCAGTTTTTTTTATATAATATTGATAGTAATTTATGTACTAAGAAGGATAAAAAATATCGGACAGGGAAAGCAGCACTCAAGGGACGACAGTCAACCACAAAACTTATTTTTTATGGAGAGTAATACCATTCTGTGAAAAAGCGAAATAAAGGCCATAGGGTCCTATAGAAACCACAGCATCCGAACGCAATGGCATCGTAGGTCCGCACTGTACTGCAAACAAGGACTTGATAATACAATGAAAGAGACAACAAACAACAGAAAGGGGTGGTGAAGACAGGGTTACCGACTTGGAACGGTCAGTATGCAATAAGGCATACCGGTTAGCTTGAATCTATTTTATATGCGCACTAATCCTCGCTATTATCCTGTCTTCAGCGCTCAAATAGACAAGACAGTGTAAATAAAAACTACATCCTACCAAAAGGAATTCTCTAACAATAAAGTCCACATCCAGAGAAAGTAACTAAAGAAACACATACAAAATAAAACTGCGTATTGGAACAAGTTAAAGATGCCATGATTAATTGGGCAACAATATTAATTTCAAGCAGTTAACCATGGAATTGAAAATAAAAGCACTTTACTTGCCTTTGTTCTGATTCAACAATTCATTAGAAATCTCAGCAGAATTAATTGATTACGCAATTGTTGAATAGTTTTGTGTCAGTATAACATAACGTGTTTATATTCAGTGGGGGCAGTCTTCATTTTCGCACGAATGTCCATGATGTAAATCAGAAAGGAAACAGCTAAGCATAGTTTAGGTCCATGGATGGTAGTAATAACAATTATATATATATAAGTGTATGCTTTTTATATTCCGTTTTGAGTACCTACAGCTTTATTTTTGATATAGTCAAATCGGCATTCTTTGGGTTTTATGGAGGCTATAAATAGAAAAATTCATAAACTTCAAAATACAACATAAAATTACTGATTCTACTCCACATTTAAATAAATCCGTGTTATTGTTATTTATTGAAAATATTGGTATAATTAAAAGCATGTTATTGGGAGGGTCGGTAGTATCGTAAAGAAATGCGGTAAAGGGTTGTAAATAAATTGCTTGCTGAGCAATTTAATGGGTCTTCAAACAAATTTATGATCCAATGATGGTGTGATTTATATTTGCACTAGTATTTCGGGCTAATGACTTGACGTGGGCATTAAACTGTTGAGTGTCTCCCTCTATAACCTCCCTCCCTCCCGCCCCCCTCCTCCGCCAACCCCACTCCCGCACCCCATAGATAGTATAACAACTGGTAATGTACGATTGCGTATATATATAGACGTAACATGTTGTCACTATTCATGGACTTTAAAAACGGTGAAATCTAAAAGGAAGGTGTGACTATTTCCTACACTGTCCCGCAGGGGTAAGGGGTGATAATGAGTGCACACTAAAACCTGGTTTAAAACCACCATCGGTATGTTTTGCTGACCGTTCCAAAGCGGTACCTTCTGCAGTCAGCCATTTTATGTATGTGGTTTCGAATGTTTTGCTTAAAGTTATCCTCGTAACTGTTTGCCATCTATTGGAGATACACTATCAATGTTTGATCGTATCACTGCTGTAGAATTTGCAATTGCTTAATAGACACATTGTAAGTTACTTCATTGCTCTCTACTTGCTCAAATTAAACAACCGGTTTGTCAGTGAATTCAAACGAAAGTGTTAAATTCATCGTTTCATCGAGGTGTTCGTAAAACCTTGACATCTGTCCAGATCGAGTTACACATGTGGCCGTTAGCATTTTGTCAAGTTGACCCACATTTGCTTTTGCTCCAAGTGCTGTATGTATACGGGTTTATATTTCTGTAAAAATAGAGGTTCGATACTATATCCCTCCTAGTACGTTAAGTGTTCAAAAACAAGAGTATATCAGTTCGCGTAGATAAGCCGCAATTGACAGCATAGGTCCGATGTTTAAGTTTTACTAAATAAGATTTGTATGTATTTGGGGGTGGAGGTGCATGTTATCCCGGATGAGTGTGTTTTTTTGTTATATTATAATGCATAATGTGCGTTCTGACGTATGTTTCAGAAGGGTAAAGATAAGTACACAAATGTTTCTGAAAATACACTACATCCATCCCGCAGTTTATTGCACTTTTGTATTTTTTTAATTATCATTTTGTTAAAAACATTTTTGAGATTCTGAAAATTAGGCCTATATTGGAGCCCTACAGTGCCAATCAGAGCTATGCCAATGCAGTCTTAATTTCTTCTTTCATACTTTTTAAAAACAACAATGACAATAGTAATATCTCTATTTGACGAGGATAACATATTTGACGCACAGACATTCTGACAATATGGTCCTTAATCGCATTTTATTTCAGAATCTTTATAATAAATGATTACATATAAAATATGCTTTCTTTACTGACTGATAATCGTTATTCATCATTCATAAACGTCATAAAGGTAAGACGTAGTCCATCTGCACTCTCAACGCTATAGCACGAATATTTTGCATATTCAAACACACAAACTCACAAGTTATCAATAATCTGTTTCAGTCTCACGCGGTTGAATGGTGTTTTTACGTCAGTTTAAGCACATATTTCGTATATATAAACGGTCTCTGTAGTCATGGTGGAGGAAGATCATCCATTTTTTTATGGTTTAAATACAGGACTGATTACCTTCCGACCATCCATACAAGTCGACACATCTCACGTACATGCTGAGCTCATGGCATTTAATCACAGTAGAAATACACAATGAAAAGGTGTATCTTCAGTTCGCCACTATGTTTTCCTCTTTTATTGCGCGAATGACCGGACATGCTGTGGACCCTATTATGACGTTCTACCTAAAGCCCAAAAGGACGGTGACGTTTAGTGTTTGTCTGCAGTCTTGTCTTGTCGTGCCCTCAATGGATTATTATCTTGTTGATCTCGCTTATATTATATTTACACGAGCATCTTTGTGCTTTACTTATATTGCCTATTAATGCTCGCCTTGCTGGTTAGATAATAGTTCATTGCGGGTTTTTTCTTTGTTCACTGTCCCGTTATATTGGGTTGACAGTAGGGGTAAGTGTCAGGTTAGGTGCACCCTTAAACCTGGTTTAAACCCCCCCCCCTCCACCCCCCCCCCCCCCCCCCCCCCCCCCCCCCCTCCCCCCAGCGGCATTTTTTCACCACTGACCGTTCCAAGGAGCGGTAACCATAGTCTCAACACGTTTGTGGTTTGTGATGTCTTATTTGGCCTTTTATATATCTTTAAATGTGTTCTTTGTTTCTGTCTGTGTTTGAGGTTGACTGTCGTCCTTGAATGCTGTTATTCCTGTTCGAGTTTTATATCTATATTTATAAGTCCAACAGGAAAGAGTAGCATTCTCAGAATACAATCAATCCAACAAGTATTGCAAAGGCATTTGTGATTCAAAAGTACATCAAAAACATAATTAACAAACGCAACAATACTAAGCAAGCAAAACACACCAGTATAT
>JAWPHD010008193.1:0-118216 GCA_037043455.1 Cyrtodaria siliqua
ATTTGAGAACTCTTCCACGGCAAGGACAACCACAACCTGACGTATATGGTGATCAACAAACTTCTCAAGATCCTTGGTCATAATCACAGTCATACAAGCTTTATTAAACGTTTTAAACAGTTTATCAAAAGAGATTATGACCCTGTCATTTTGTAACGCATTGTATGTTTAGTGGTTGACCCATTTATAGTTCGACACTATGATTTCCTCTTTGATTATGCGATGACGCGACAGATTGTGGACCCTATGATGACGTCTACCTATATCCTTATAGGACGGTAGCGTTTGATGTTTGTCTTTTATCTTGTCTTGTTGTACCCTTAACGGTTAGTTATCTTGTTGCTCTGGCTTCTGCACTAAGAATAGATAATGCCTTTGAACTTAAAAACGGCCCAGAATTTGTTAGGACTGCACCAGGAAAAAAAATACCGCAATATAACATTACATGTGTTGAAAATGACGTAAACACCATACAAACAAACACAAAAAATGCACCAGTATAAACCTTTTGAAGAATAATTTCCCTTGAACTATTCTCACAAGGGCACATTGTAAAATGTATTTGTTTACCAAGATTACAAAACAGAGCTTATTCTAGTCTATACATTGATATAGCAGGAATCCTGAAAAAAATGGATAACCCAAGTTTCCGGGTTGGGGACTACCGCAGCCACTTATTTACTACGCAGAAATGGAGTATCGAACCCGGGTGCGAGTGCGTAACCACGTTTGAAAAAAAAATGTATATCAAATACAACGTTGACCTTCAACCTACTTACCTGGACTTTTTAAAAACCCTAATAATGTTAGTACGAAATGTTACGAAATAGTGTTAAAACCTACACTTTCCCGTATGCCTGTCCGTCTGTCCTTCTTTTCGCCCGTTCCTTACCATATGCCTCCAAAACCACTGAGCGGAACTAGGGTCTGGGATGGGGTGTGTTGTATTATGGGATATTTTATATTTCTTTGTTTAAGTATGTCTCAAGAAGCATACATAGTACTATTTATGCTCTCTCTGAATATCAAAGAAGAATCAAAACGAACTGCGTTACATCTAGAGCTGGATACAAAATACACATGTTCGTCATTCAGCTACATATTTCACACATACAGACGTTACGTTACAATAGGGGAACCACCTTGAAACGGTCAGTGGCAAAATTGTCACTGGGAGTTTATATCAGGTTCCAAATATGCGTAACACATCTAGCAAATTAGTTATCAACTCATGTTCACAACGTAGTGTAAGTTAACAGACTTTACTTTGTGCTTTACCTTATGAGACGAATGAGTGTCCATTACGGAAGTACTTTCCAGAAATCTGGGAAGCAAAACCAGTGTCATTTATCTTTTATAGTACGCAATATCTTTGTATTTAACCCTTCCCTTCCGAATGCAACATCAGAACTCAAAATTAGCGTTATGTTGATCTTTGTTTATGGTTTGCCATGCTAGTATGCCATATTGTTTACTGGCCGTTCCAAGTCGGTAACCATGCCTTCACCACTATTTGTGACATGTATTGTCCTTTAATCGCATAATTAATTTGCTCGTAGTACGTGATACAGTGCGTGCTTGCGGTGCCGTTGACGTTCGGTTGCTGTGGTTTCTATAGGACCTCATTTGGGACCGTTTGAGACCTTTGGTTCTCTGATGATACATAGTCTAACTTGTATATGAAAATCTTATGAACTCCTTTTATGTAAAAATCATACGTTGCTCCTTGTTTATGATTCTCATATAAAACCTGTCATATGTAATATAATTGTCATATGTGGCACGATTGGTTGTGTAGCTGGGGTCCTGTTAAACTATATAGCTTTGTTTCCATATTTTCTCAGATGTATTTATGTAGTTGTGTATGCCGCTACAGATAGATATAACGTGACTGATAAATTGTACCCCCTCCCCACTGCCATCCCCCACCCATCCCAGCCAACCCCCAAAAAATCACAGTGAAAAACAAAAGAGCCATCTGAAATTGTAATAATGCCAATTTATTTATATTTTATTTAAAATCAGCATTCCTCAAAATGTCATAGGTATTTAGTGAGTTTGTTAATAAAAAATACAAGATGTAAAATATTTACATACTATATTTGTTTTTATTTTCAGACTTCATTCAAATTCTGCAGTAGGGACAATGAACCATATGTGCATGTGTCCGGTTGAATTAGTACATGCTGTGTGCATATCGCTAACTCTTGTATCAGCAAAAATTATAAGTTCTTGGATTGAACACCCTTCCATAGAACATAGAAACAACTGTATAACCGCAGACATGGAATATGAATGGACCACGAGGAAAGAAAATACCCGGAATAGCCGTACATGACATTAAAGTTTGAGACAGATACATATTTCACTATTCCTACGACTAACACCTCAACATTGTTTATACATTTTAAATGTGTATTATTACTGATGATCATATGCATTCAAAGAAAGATAAATCTAGTCAGTATCTATGGGAAACTGTAGTTTGTCATTTTTACAAAATCAGCCTACCGAGACTGCTGCATTGTTCAGACTTTTCGTGTTGACGTTATGTAAATTTTACATTTTCCTCCTTTATGGTATTTTTCTGTACTGGTTAGTATAAGTAGATACTGCAAGCTCGTGTCGTCCTGGACATGTTCTATATTAAAATAATACAAACACAAATGTATCCGAACTTTTACAAGTTCTCAGTATATTATAAAGTTAATGGGTTTTTCACTTTTAGGTGCATACATCAGTGTAATATGATATCAATAAAACAATACATAAGTGCATAAGAACTCCCAAAACGTCCTCGATATTTATAAATCAGTTTACGTTTATTTTCATGTGGATAAAAAAGTATAATATACTATCAGTATAAGACATACTTTTCCAATCCCCACATAAGCCCTCAGTATACTACCTTCATGTGCACCGCGGCGTGGCTTAGTGGTAGCGCGTCCGCCTCTCATGCAAGAAGTCGTGGGTTCAGTTCCTGGTCGTGTCATACCAACAACTTTATAAAAAGTGTACAAGTAACTCCATTGCTTGATGCTCAGTATATACAGAGTGTTTCTAGGAATGGTTTGCCCGGTGTCAGTATGATTTGGCTGAGCAATATGAGTTGCGTGTCTATGGTTTGGAATTCTAGTGCGGTAGCACTGTAAAGATGAACATTGATCTCACTGTTACAAGTAGACACCGTCGATCTATGACTGCAAGATTGTTCGAATCCCAAGCATACATCCATTTAAACGTAAATATATAATGTCATGTATATAATTTATTACAATAACCTATGTTTTCAAGTTGTGTTAAGCAGTTCTTGTTTCAGTGTTCCAAGGATACCTTTTTCAATATTGATTGACATTCTCACTAGCGTTTGTTTAGTGCTGTGTTGCGGTCGTAAGAAGTTGCCACGATTACAAATCAGTAGCTTTATTACTTTTTGGTTCTTTGTGGCTTTAAAGTAGAATTTCACTTAAACCGGTGCTAGGAGGCGTGAGAGGTGTTGCAATTTATCATAACTTCTCATGAACAGACTTAAAAAAACCAGTCTGTTACGATTATCTCTTGTTTGTGCTTGTTGCTTTCAAGGGATCCCCTTTTTAGTATTTATTTACAAAACGATACATATTACATTAAGCGTGTTTGATTTCAGATGGAGTCAACGTTGTTATCTTCAATGGACATCTTGTTGTCTAATATCCTTACTAACACACTATTTAATGATATTTAACTGCAGTTCGGTTAATATGAAAATCCATTTCCCGGTGTCAATATGATTTGACTGAGCAAGATATCATGTTGTGTGTCTACTGTGTTGTGAGTCTACGGTGTGGAATTCTAGTGCGGCAGCACTATAACGATGAATATTGATCTCACTGCTACAAAGAAACACCGTCGATCTATGACTGCAATAGTGTTCAAATCCCGGGCATACATCCATTTAAACGTAAATATATACTTTCATGTATATAATTGTTGTAAGGGTTTTGTAATGTATAAGATTACGTCCTTGCAGGTTTCTATATTTTTATTAATGTGGAACTAAACAGCCTGGAATAACAAAGAAATAACATTATAACTGAAATACAAAAACATGTACAAAGTAATTATTCTTTCATTCCAGCATGTCCAGCAAAATACATCATGTCATAATTATATACAAATTAAATAAAACAATACATACCAGGCAATGGCCTCACAACATTTACTCTGTATAAACAGGCAAATAAAGTATCTCATCTTATGGCTATAAATGCATAAGTTTATTCTTGGAGAAGTATAACCTACTCCGATGACATCTGTGACAAAAGTGATATTAGAGAGGGCTTTTAGGCGGGAAACTAATAAAAGAACAAGGTTAGGTAACTGGTTAGGTAACCTATTCACATCATACCACATTCATACACATACTATGAATATACATACAATATACATGTACACTGAAAGTAGTTCAGTGTCCAGTCTAAACTGTCCAGGTAAATACAAATGCTTAGGTTCAGTGGTTACTATAATTAAATGGAATGTAGGCACTATCTTTAAAGGTACAGTAGGCATATTGTTAAAATAAACACCTGTTGACATAATTTATTAAAATAAAATATGTTTTTTCAAGTTATGTTAAGCAGTTGTGTTTTAGTGTTCCAAGGGATCCACTGTTCAATATGTATTGACCTTCACACTTAGTCTAGCGTTTGTTTAGTGCTGTGTGGCGGCCGTAAAGGTTTGCCACGACTACAAATTAGTAGCGTTGTTACTTACTGGTCCTTTGGAATCATCCGGCCGAGTATTTGTGGCTTTAAAGTAGAATATCGCCTAAACCGGTGCTAGAAGGCTTGAGGGGTGTTGTACTTAACATAACTTCTCATGAACAGACTAAGAAAATAGAGTCTGATACGTTTATCCCTTGTTTGTGCTTGTTGCTTTCAAAGGGATCACCTTTTATTATTTTTTTACAAAACAATACATATAACATTAAGCGTGTTTGATTTCAAATGGAGTGAACCTTGTTCTCTGCATTGGACATCTTGTTGTCTCTTGTTCTTACTAACACACTAGTTACTGATATTTCACTGCAGTTCGATTATTATGAAAATGTTGAATCCATTTATGTTGCACTTTGTTTAGGGTGGACCAATATTAGCTCTAAATGCTCTACTACAAGTAGTAGGCTAGGGGCAGGCTATGGCATTCAGAGCTGCAACTGATATGTTTTCAACATGTTCATATTTGTCGAAATGCACTGAGTAACTGAAAGGAAGTCCTAAAGGCTTGGAGGCTAGAAAATATCGTTTATTGTTGTTGCTGTTGTTGTTTCTGTGGTGTTGGGGATGGGGTCCAAAGGTTGCAAATTTGAAAAAGAAAAAAAAGAAAATTAGAATTGCAATATTGAAGAGATTAAGGTCCTAAACTTTGTTTTTTTATTATATTCACGTAAAAATAAAAATTGAAATGATTACAATGCATATATCTTATACTCGGGACAGCATCATTCTTTTTTTTATTCAGGCTAGTGTTTGTACACAAAATTAAAAATACTGATATCAGAAGGTTATCGCGTTTATGTATTATAGAAAAAATACAATACTGTACCATTTCTTGGGATATTTATTGCTGTTGACATTAATTTTAAAGAAAACAGATAAAATTAAACTATCGAGGTGAAAACTAGATAAATGCTTAATATTCTACATTTATTTAAAAACAAAATAAATGATTATATATCGTGTTAAAAAGCAAAGAGACTATACACTGTACGACATTTATAAGTACCTCAATTTTCAAACTAGTAAAACTTTTTTTTATTATAAATTGCTCAAATTCTGAATATGGAATCAAATGTTACTGGTGTGATTATACATGCCGTTTAGTGTATGAAATTACTAATATAACAGTCGCCTGATATTTACAATCCACTTTTTCATTTTATGGTACATGTTGAACGCTTAATGAAATATATCTTCCATTTAAATTTCATAAATTTACACAACAATATTAATTGAACACAGTCAACCAAAAACATGCATTAAAACAAACGACACACGTCGCTTGATGAAACTGGGTCTATGAAAGTCATACAATCACAGGAGGTGTTCAACTTATATTTCTTTTTTGTATAAGATGTTATTTTTCAGCGGAAGTGATTATCATAACAAATGCGTGATTTATTTATGTGAAACTGTCACTTAGAACGTGTGCATTGAAAAATAATCTCTAATTTCACACGGTTCGCTTTAAATTACATTTTGAATTAGGTACATACTATTTTCCAATTTTAAACCTTTATGTTTCTATTGCCGTAGGATATTAACATGAACCAAATAATTCCAATAAATACATATCATAATTGTTTAAAACTGTGTTTGCAATTTAAATATGATCGTATGTTTTATTTTAAAACAAAAATATAAATGTTGAATTGAAAGTTTAGTTATTAGGATTCTTGACAGGGGACATGGGCTCACATTCCCTGCCTTGAAACTATATTCACCCGAGCCGTTAGGCGAGGGGGAATATACTTTCCACAGGGAATGTGAGCCCATGTTCCCTGTCAAGAATCCTAATAACGAATTTGTCATACTTCAAAATTGTAACCATTGATTTAAGAAAAAAAAAGAAAAAAACACGATTTCATTTTATTGCGCCAATTTCCCCGTAACGTGCCTCTAACGAGACGGTGTTTATGTTCGTGACGTCATCGCTCTAACGTCGTTAAATTTGTCGGATTGTTTAATAAAATAAACGTATTTATCACTATGTTAATGTTTTATTATCTGTAAAATTGCCAAAGAAAATACACTTACGATTATTTCAGACTTTTACACACATAGGCCGTGTGCTGGTACCCAAATTTTGACATATTGGTACCACTCAAGCTGGCAAATTATAATATGCATTTTCGGAAAGGTCAATGTCTTACGCTTCTTTTAAGACAGGATAGTATTTTTATTTCGGTAGCTTAAGTGTAAAACTAATGTTTTATAAAGGGAGGTCATTTTTAAGAAAATGCTCTAAATTGATATAAAAATGGATGTATGGCATGGATTAACTCCACCAAATTTGTTTAGTGGATTTGATTGCATTCAAAATGGTAATTCAAGTCGGTAAACTATATACAGTTCAATAGTTCAACCTTTTAAAAACGTATAAAAACATATGGAAGCAAACATTTAACCATTTTAATCATTAAACGCCCATTCTATCGAAAGAAGGTAAAGATAACCAAACAAATTAGAATAAATTTATACGTTTTAAGCGAATTGCATGTAAATATAGTTTTTTAGATTCTATATACATGTATACGAAACAATACGAAATAATATAAACGTGTGAACTCTCTGTAATAAAGGTGTTGCTATAAAGGGAGATAATAAAGTACACTTTTAAGTTTTTGATTTAAAAAAATGAGCTAACATTAAAAAATGATTCACAGGAATGATACAATTCAAAGTTCCATTTTATTTGTCTTTGCGTCATCTTCGTAGCATGGCAGACATGTAGGCATCGCTTTGTCCGTAATATGTCTTAATTCGTCATCTTCGTCCGTCTGTCCGTCACGCATTAACCTGCAACCTGATCTTGGTCATAACTTAAAAAGTATTTCACCTTTGTTCATGAAACTTCATAAACATCGTCACCTCACCTCAATGAAATTCGTTACACATGTCTAATAACTTTTTTTTCCATTGCGGCAAAGTTATTCCCCGTTCCATTAAATCTCTTTACCTGCAACCTGACCTAGCTCATAACGTTAAATAAGCACATGACGGCCTACAAAAGTATTCCGTGAAACACCCTTCTAGTTATTTATTTCACATATGCAAAAGCCTATGTGATTATATCATTGAATTATATGATGGTACTGTTGTTAAACTCACCTTCACTGAAAATTTGTATAGAATAATTGTAAAAGTACGCCACTGTTAAAAAAATAAAAATAAAAATATTCTTTATATCTCATGTGCCTTCAATAAACAAATGATACACATGAAAAGCGTGCACTTACGTACATTGTAAACTGAAACATGTGGTATGGTGAAACGTTCGGATGACCAGTTTATTACATTTGTTATTTGGTTTGGACCATTTTTGTTCGAACATGGACATGCTAATGATCAAATGGTTTTGTTTGGCAATGTTTCTATGCAAAATAGTCACTCAGTTCTGTTTAACACATTCACAAATATAGCTGCCGGTATACATTTTTACAGAGAAAGTCCGCCAATGTCATCATACTATAACATTGAGATTATGTCATTGAAAGAATATCTATGCCTTTTTACAATGGTGCACTTTGAAAAACATTAAAAAACAACAACACAAATTTGAATAAAATTGCGTTATACTTTTCGGATATAAAGGGCACAATTTCATCTATATACGTATTGTTTCTGATATTATGTTCACGTAAATAATATTGAATTACTGTCATGTACTTTAAGGTTGACATTGCTCATGCCTAATGTATGCATTTGTTTGAAAATTTCACTTGACCATACCCCATCCATTTTGGAGTTTGTTTTTATACAAAGATGGCAGATCAATAGTACTTAAATATACAGCAGCTAACGAGTGTTACACGTGATGCAAGTTAACACATGGTAAATACAGGAGGTTTGAAAGACAGGCACAGCAGTATTTCTTTCATTTTTTGGGAGTAGGAAAATCGTTCTTAAATGAAAACAACTGATTTACAAAGTAGTTTGACTGCTGAAAGAAAATAATAATCTAGATACCGCTAAGTCAATAGGCCAGAGCATCCTGAAAGACATGTTTTGAAAGACGGTAGTTAAATATTATTTTAAACAGCAGGTTGTCTAGATGGACACACAGTCTATAGTAAAAACTGATGGTGAGATTTTTCCAATCCAATCCCCAACGCAGTAGGATGGGCATACAATAAGCCGTTGTAATGAGACCTTGGAATAATTATCAATGGATATCAGTTAATAATAATCCAGTGTCTCATTACAAAGGATGGTTGTATGTCCATCCTATAGCGTTGAAGATTCAACTCGTCAGCTCTTAATGAGCAGTATTCCCCATACATATGCAGCAGCAGCAGTACAATATGTGCGTGCATACCACCAAGTGCAAACAAGGTCCTCGGAAAGTCTTACATACCTTTAGAATAGGGATGGTACACCTTGGACTTTGTTATAAGGCCAGTTATAACAGATGACCCTTAGGTTCCTTTATAATCTCGGAATGTATCTTGCGAAACTTACTTTACACTGTACTTGCAGAAAGCATAGACTGCCAAGTCATCGAGTACCTTCATTGTGGCTTTCTAGGCTATTGTTTGTTTGTATTATATTTACACGAGCATATTTGTGTTTTACTTATATTGCCTATTGATGCTGCCTTGTTGGTTAGAGATTAGATCATGGCGAGGATTTCTTTATTTACACTTTCCTGTTTTAATGGGATGACCGTAGGGTAAGTGTGAGGTTTGGTGCACCCTAGAACCGGTTTAAGCCCCCAGTGGCCTACTTTGCCACTGACAGTTCCAAGGCGGTAGCCCTATTGTCAACCCTTTTGTGTTTGTGATGTCGTTTGCATTTATTATTGCTTTTGCCTTCTTGTTTGTCTGTTTGCGTGTTTGTTTCTGTGTTTTGTGGTTGACTGTCCTCCTTGAATGCTACTTTCCCTGTCCGATCTTTTTATATTTCTTTCCCTGTATTGTAACATGGTGTGAATGCAGGGGAGTTAGTTGTAGCATGTGAACATGTGTCAACATTCGGCAGATGAAAACGTAGTATTCTGTTAAAGATGTTAATATTATGATTGTCTCTTTCTATAGCTTTGAGGCGTATGATATTTTCCAGGCTGAGTTTTCTTTAAAACTACGTTTACTTCTTAATTGCATTTTTCTCAACCCAAAACTGAAATATCACTTCTCTCGTACTGTTAATTGGCATATCTTTTTTTGCAATAGTTTAATAAAAGAAATACTACAATGGCATTTACGTATGCAATGTGTGAGTTTGAGTTTAATTATCAAAATCGTTTAAAAATGTCTTCAGCTCGCTTTCATTTCAAAAGAAATCATTTTTTTAAATAAATATTCAAATTCTCGTAAACTGGTAAATGTTATTTGCAATTTTCAAGTTACTTCGGAACATTTTGTCTGTACCTTAATACTTCTTTATTTACATTTTTGAAAAATACTTTGTTTTGTTATAAATACATATCCAAAAATCATTTTATGCTTTATTTTTGTAGATTTTCTCCAAAAATGTCAAGATGTATCAACTTTGTTTATTCCAAACATTTTTGCCATGTACATTAATATAATAGATTGTTTATTTTAAGAACATTCAACACCCTTATATTGCAATACAATTTTTAAAAAAAACGTCCAGTTTTCAGTGGCTTTGGTTTAAATTTCGATATTCTGGGCCAAAAGAAATGGCATTTTCAAATCTCTGATCCTTTAGGACTGTCTCTTATGTAGCTCATGATACCTTTACATTTATACAAATGCTATAAAGACTTCGGTTTTGTTATATTTTAATCATAATTTAAAATTTCATAATTATTCCAAAAATCAGCGACTTTAATTCATTTTGTGTTGATTTCCCCCCAAAATTTCAAGATTTATATATTTCATTCATTCCAAATTTTTTTTTCATGAACATTTATATAACAGATTATTTTAAGCACTTTCCATCTCCTTATATTGTAATGAGAATTATATTTTTAGAAGTAATCCCGTTTTTAGTGATTTTGGTTCAAATTTGCAAAATTTTGGCCCAAAATATCCGAGTTTTTACAAATCTCTGATCCTTTTGAATTTTACCTATATCTCAGGACATCTTTAGATGAATGAAAACACTTTAAAACCTTCTGTTTTGTTTAACTGGAAGTGTCACTATTTTTTAAATAATTATTCCAAAAATCAGCAATTTGTATGCTTTTTTTGCTGATTTCCCCCCAAAATGGCAAGCTGTATATATTTTGTTCATTTCAAATATTATTTTTAATTATATAAATATAACAGACAACTTTCAGAAGATTCAGCTCCCTTATCTTGCAATGATAATAATATTTAAAAAATTATTCCAGAATTTAGCGATTTTTGTTAAAATTTGGATGTTTTTGCCCAAAAATAATGTGTTAAGCTACCGTTTCAAAAAAACTATCTTGGTTATTTCTTTTTTACTAAGATATATCTAAAAGGTGGTAGCATTTAGAATTTGCCAGCTGAGTTGATACCGAAAAGTTGAGTAGCCCATGGTCTAACAGTGGAAAGCGCAGAAAAGCGATAGGAAGGAAACAATCGGCGGTTTCCAAAACGAATCGGCAACGTTTTCGTCGCCATTTTGTTTTTGTGTATTCGAGTAATGGAGTACCTACGGGGAATTTGTCCTATGTTCACGTCGCGAGACGTAGACATGGGCTCATCCTGAGAATTTTCTTTGCAGTATGACAATAAAAATTTAACAGATAACAGGGCAGTTTGCTACTATTTCCCCGATGGTTTTAAAAATTAACCAAAATCAGCATGATTTTATTATTATTTTGTAAGATACATAATAAATAGTTGCTGTATCATATACTATATATAGAATTATTTGGTCAAAATATATATTTGTTCATCATTATTTGCAAATGTGTGAGTTTTGCCCCTAAATCTTAAAAAAGAGTATGCTAATGGACCTTTGGAAACGGCCGAACACGACACATACGAAATATTGCAGTCTCGGTTTGACTGAGCGGTAATGAAATATGCTAGCTACCGCTCACGCCCTCTAGCCCCGGTTTGAGAAGAACTCAATATTTATAAAAATCAACAGTACAGAATTTTAACCATCCCGAAGATGGCAAGCATATGGCGGTGGATATAGCGATATTTGTATCTTTATTTCATCTCCTATATCCAGCGGCGTATGGTTATGGCGTTAAGTTATATACGTTTTCTTTCTTTTCTTATAAGAAAGTAATGAAACTCATTTTTTTATAGAGAATCTATGTTTCGAGATAGAAGTTTTCATAAATTTAATCATTTTCAAAGTCGAATTTTATGTTAATCTTTGCTGAAATCTTGAAAAACTACAAATAGCAAACAAAATGCATGTTCCACATTTTTACGTTCAGACATACACATATCAGACTACAATAACCTTAAAAAAAACGGATGCAGCAACATTAGGAAACAAATACTAGTTAATGCCATAATGTTTCATATCGAAGGAATCATTAGATTTGTCATTAAACTGAACATATTCGGCGAGAATGTCAAGATATTTGATTCAGTTACGAAATGAAAGTGTTACGTTATAAGTTGAACACCACTCGTAGGATGTCAAGCCACCAATATTGATTGGATGTACATACATTGAGATTGTTTACGGTCGCCATATGGGACAAACAACACTACTCTGACAATAAAATAAACATCGAACATGATATGTAGCTTATTAAAATAGAGTAAAGGATAATGTCACTAGTAGAATAAATACTGAAAAGGGGATCCCTTGGAAGCAACAAACACAAACAAGAGATAAAGTAGCAGACTCAGTTTAATTGAGTCTGTTCATGAAAGGTAATGTTAAGCCATGCAAATATTTTCATCTGACCCAGGTCAGCCTCGTCTGTGACTACTTTCGCTCTTCGGGGCATTTAATTTTATTAGATACTGGGACCATACGCCGTACGACATGGGGAAGAAAGATACTCCATGTCCACAGCCATATGCATGCCATCTTCGGGATGGTTAAAATTTAGTACTATTGATTTTATTAATATTGAGTTCTGCTCAACCCGGGGCTAGAGGGCGTGAGCGGTAGCTAGCATATTTCACTACCGCTCATGAACAGTCTCAATCAAACCGAGACTGCAATATTTCGTATGTGTCGTTTTCGGTCGTTTCCGAAGGTCCATTATCATACTCTTTTTTTTAGTGGATATTCGACAAGAACCAACAGCTGTTTGCTGTCTGGATAATTACTGGGAAAATGGACAATTCTCCCACGTATTTGGATGATCGGTCCAACAATAGCTTAGTTTGCACAAATTCAACCTTAGAGTTTTCAAGTGGGTAGGTAGATAGGGGAAAAACATTTGTTCTACCATATATGATAGATTAGTTGAGAATGCTGTTTAAAGTTTATTATAACTGTTTGTTTTGATTTAATACACAACTTTATCATGATCACTTTCATACTATCTTTGTTAAACTTGTTAAAAAGTTTATCAAAAAAGGTTATGACCCTATCATTTTGCAACGCACTGCATGCTTGGTGGTGGATCCTTTTACAGTTCGCCACTATGCTTTCCTCTTTAATTGTACGATGACCAGACAGGCTGTGGACCCTATGATGACGCCTACCTAAAGCCCATTGGGACGGTGGCGTTTGATGTTGATCTTTCTTGTCGTGCCCTTAATGGTTTATTCTCTTGTTGCTCTGGCTTCTGCCAAGTCATTGAGTACCTTCAGTGTGGCTTTCTAGGCTATTGTTTTTTTGTATTATATTTGCACGAGCATATTTGTGTTTTACTTATATTGCCTATTGATGCTGCCTTGTTGGTGAGATATTAGATCATGGCGGGGATTTCTTTATTTACACTGTCCTGTTTTAATGGGATGACAGCAGGGTAAGTGTGAGGTTTGGTGCACCCTAGAACCGGTTTAAACCCCAGTGGCCTACTTTGCCACTGACCGTTCGAAGGCGGTAGCCCTATTGTCAACCCTTTTGTGTTTTTGATGTCGTTTGCATTTATTATTACTTTTGTCTTCTTGTTGTCTGTTTGCGTGTTTGTTTCTGTGTTTTGTGGTTGACTGTCCTCCTTGAATGCTACTTTCCCTGTCCGATCTTTTTATATTTATTTGTGTATTTATAAAAGATGATTTTAGTATACTGGGCGTGTTTTGCAGAAAATCTTAATTTTGTATACAAAGATCCTATCTCTTCTAGAGATGTTTTTCATTGAGGTTGTGCATGTTATCTAAAAAACAATATGTTTTATTATATAGATATACTGCTTATACATAATAAAATCTGACAGCCCGGACCATCATGCACGGCTAAAAGTATAACAAATGTCCAAGAGTCCATTTGCTTAAAGGCATGTTAACAGTTCACCTTGTCTTGAGTCATAAGTAAACGAAGTACTCAGTTCAGATGTTCGTGTACATCAATCCAAGTCATGTCAAGTAAATTTTATTTAAAGTCGTCAAAATATAAAGACAAGCAGCATAAGCTATTAATAAGCATTTGAACCGACATAAATAACATAACTATACATGTAACGCATAATATCAGTATGGTAGACAGTATACAGAATAAACCACGTCGCCACATATAGTACATAAGCCATATAACAAAAGAACATTTAAAAACTAAATAAATGATTTATAATAGCAAGAGTTATCACATATATAAACGTACATGTAAATTAAGATATTGATCTTGAGTTAAGAATTCAATAATTTAGTATAAGAGTCAGTAAAGTCATGGCGCTAAGAGTAGATTTAATTCAGGTTTAAAATTGTCATTATGAATATAGATAATAGGAAAAATATTATGTGTTTTTTAACAAACATGTCAGTGCCAGTTACGTTTCCAAATAATTATATAAATTTACCTAGTATGCCTTTATCTAACTAATTTCACATAGCCACCAAAGACAATGATAGAATGAATATAACTTCTGTTTTAAATATGTTGGAAAAAGTATACATAATTCAGGAAAGGTATAATTTGATGAGCAGATATTTGTGACGAACATCGCATTATTGTACCACTGCATACGTTTTTTTAAGGTAGTTATAACATTTTGGTTGCTCAAGGTAGCAAAAGTTGTATGTGTGTGGTGTGTGTGTGTTTGCGTGCGTTCGTGCGTGGTGTGTGCGCCTGTGCGTGTATGTGTGCGTGACTAAATTAAAGGAAACTAATTCACGGGCATGCTTGCCAGAGTATCACCCCGATATCAGGTGATCATTGTAACTCTGAGTAATAAGACTATTAACGAGAAAACTCGAATGAATCAAATCAATTGAATAAGTGTTACATTAGACTAAATACGATTTGTTAGAATTCTAGATGGCCGTTCAAATACACTAAATTATATAAAACCATCGTATTTTACAGCAATTTTATCCAAAATGTAAACGTGCACGAACAACTGTGAGGGGAAATTATATTTAATGAAACGTTTCGTCTGGAAAACGAAAATGCGTTGTGTGTTGTCTTCGTTTACCCTTCTACAATGCATATGTACAGCCTCATCTTAATTATTACTGTGTTATTTGGGGAAACTCTTCTAATACCAATGTATATAGAATTACTAAATTACAAAGAAGGGCATGCAAAATTATACAAGGTCATGAATATATTAATCTTGAAACTGCACGTATTTCTCTAAATTTCTTCATTCGAAGAAATGTTTTTTCTTCAAAAATCTAAAAGCATGTATAAAATAGCAAATCAAATGTCCCCGCAGTATCTAAGCGACTTGTTTTATATGCGAGTATATGAGCAAAATACTTCAATGTAACTGAGATCAATTACAAATAGAAATTTCATAATACCTAAGCCAAATAACGAACTATTCAAAAGGAGTTTATCATATTCTCGAACTTAAGTATGTAATAGTATTCCCCTAGAAATTAAAAACTAATATTTGAAATGAACAAAATATATACAGCTTGCCATTTTGGGGGGAAATCAGCAAAAAAAGCATACAAATTGCTGTATCTTTATTTCATCTCCTATATCCAGCGGCGTATGGTTATGGCGTTAAGTTATATACGTTTTCTTTCTTTTCTTATAAGAAAGTAATGAAACTCATTTTTTTATAGAGAATCTATGTTTCGAGATAGAAGTTTTCATAAATTTAATCATTTTCAAAGTCGAATTTTATGTTAATCTTTGCTGAAATCTTGAAAACCTACAAATAGCAAACAAAATGCATGTTCCACATTTTTACGTTCAGACATACACATATCAGACTACAATAACCTTAAAAAAAACGGATGCAGCAACATTAGGAAACAAATACTAGTTAATGCCATAATGTTTCATATCGAAGGAATCATTAGATTTGTCATTAAACTGAACATATTCGGCGAGAATGTCAAGATATTTGATTCAGTTACGAAATGAAAGTGTTACGTTATAAGTTGAACACCACTCGTAGGATGTCAAGCCACCAATATTGATTGGATGTACATACATTGAGATTGTTTACGGTCGCCATATGGGACAAACAACACTACTGTGACAATAAAATAAACATCGAACATGATATGTAGCTTATTAAAATAGAGTAAAGGATAATGTCACTAGTAGAATAAATACTGAAAAGGGGATCCCTTGGAAGCAACAAACACAAACAAGAGATAAAGTAGCAGACTCAGTTTAATTGAGTCTGTTCATGAAAGGTAATGTTAAGCCATGCAAATATTTTCATCTGACCCAGGTCAGCCTCGTCTGTGACTACTTTCGCTCTTCGGGGCATTTAATTTTATTAGATACTGGGACCATACGCCGTACGACATGGGGAAGAAAGATACTCCATGTCCACAGCCATATGCATGCCATCTTCGGGATGGTTAAAATTTAGTACTATTGATTTTATTAATATTGAGTTCTGCTCAACCCGGGGCTAGAGGGCGTGAGCGGTAGCTAGCATATTTCACTACCGCTCATGAACAGTCTCAATCAAACCGAGACTGCAATATTTCGTATGTGTCGTTTTCGGTCGTTTCCGAAGGTCCATTATCATACTCTTTTTTTTAGTGGATATTCGACAAGAACCAACAGCTGTTTGCTGTCTGGATAATTACTGGGAAAATGGACAATTCTCCCACGTATTTGGATGATCGGTCCAACAATAGCTTAGTTTGCACAAATTCAACCTTAGAGTTTTCAAGTGGGTAGGTAGATAGGGGAAAAACATTTGTTCTACCATATATGATAGATTAGTTGAGAATGCTGTTTAAAGTTTATTATAACTGTTTGTTTTGATTTAATACACAACTTTATCATGATCACTTTCATACTATCTTTGTTAAACTTGTTAAAAAGTTTATCAAAAAAGGTTATGACCCTATCATTTTGCAACGCACTGCATGCTTGGTGGTGGATCCTTTTACAGTTCGCCACTATGCTTTCCTCTTTAATTGTACGATGACCAGACAGGCTGTGGACCCTATGATGACGCCTACCTAAAGCCCATTGGGACGGTGGCGTTTGATGTTGATCTTTCTTGTCGTGCCCTTAATGGTTTATTCTCTTGTTGCTCTGGCTTCTGCCAAGTCATTGAGTACCTTCAGTGTGGCTTTCTAGGCTATTGTTTTTTTGTATTATATTTGCACGAGCATATTTGTGTTTTACTTATATTGCCTATTGATGCTGCCTTGTTGGTGAGATATTAGATCATGGCGGGGATTTCTTTATTTACACTGTCCTGTTTTAATGGGATGACAGCAGGGTAAGTGTGAGGTTTGGTGCACCCTAGAACCGGTTTAAACCCCAGTGGCCTACTTTGCCACTGACCGTTCGAAGGCGGTAGCCCTATTGTCAACCCTTTTGTGTTTTTGATGTCGTTTGCATTTATTATTACTTTTGTCTTCTTGTTGTCTGTTTGCGTGTTTGTTTCTGTGTTTTGTGGTTGACTGTCCTCCTTGAATGCTACTTTCCCTGTCCGATCTTTTTATATTTATTTGTGTATTTATAAAAGATGATTTTAGTATACTGGGCGTGTTTTGCAGAAAATCTTAATTTTGTATACAAAGATCCTATCTCTTCTAGAGATGTTTTTCATTGAGGTTGTGCATGTTATCTAAAAAACAATATGTTTTATTATATAGATATACTGCTTATACATAATAAAATCTGACAGCCCGGACCATCATGCACGGCTAAAAGTATAACAAATTTCCAAGAGTCCATTTGCTTAAAGGCATGTTAACAGTTCACCTTGTCTTGAGTCATAAGTAAACGAAGTACTCAGTTCAGATGTTCGTGTACATCAATCCAAGTCATGTCAAGTAAATTTTATTTAAAGTCGTCAAAATATAAAGACAAGCAGCATAAGCTATTAATAAGCATTTGAACCGACATAAATAACATAACTATACATGTAACGCATAATATCAGTATGGTAGACAGTATACAGAATAAACCACGTCGCCACATATAGTACATAAGCCATATAACAAAAGAACATTTAAAAACTAAATAAATGATTTATAATAGCAAGAGTTATCACATATATAAACGTACATGTAAATTAAGATATTGATCTTGAGTTAAGAATTCAATAATTTAGTATAAGAGTCAGTAAAGTCATGGCGCTAAGAGTAGATTTAATTCAGGTTTAAAATTGTCATTATGAATATAGATAATAGGAAAAATATTATGTGTTTTTTAACAAACATGTCAGTGCCAGTTACGTTTCCAAATAATTATATAAATTTACTTAGTATGCCTTTATCTAACTAATTTCACATAGCCACCAAAGACAATGATAGAATGAATATAACTTCTGTTTTAAATATGTTGGAAAAAGTATACATAATTCAGGAAAGGTATAATTTGATGAGCAGATATTTGTGACGAACATCGCATTATTGTACCACTGCATACGTTTTTTTAAGGTAGTTATAACATTTTGGTTGCTCAAGGTAGCAAAAGTTGTATGTGTGTGGTGTGTGTGTGTTTGCGTGCGTTCGTGCGTGGTGTGTGCGCCTGTGCGTGTATGTGTGCGTGACTAAATTAAAGGAAACTAATTCACGGGCATGCTTGCCAGAGTATCACCCCGATATCAGGTGATCATTGTAACTCTGAGTAATAAGACTATTAACGAGAAAACTCGAATGAATCAAATCAATTGAATAAGTGTTACATTAGACTAAATACGATTTGTTAGAATTCTAGATGGCCGTTCAAATACACTAAATTATATAAAACCATCGTATTTTACAGCAATTTTATCCAAAATGTAAACGTGCACGAACAACTGTGAGGGGAAATTATATTTAATGAAACGTTTCGTCTGGAAAACGAAAATGCGTTGTGTGTTGTCTTCGTTTACCCTTCTACAATGCATATGTACAGCCTCATCTTAATTATTACTGTGTTATTTGGGGAAACTCTTCTAATACCAATGTATATAGAATTACTAAATTACAAAGAAGGGCATGCAAAATTATACAAGGTCATGAATATATTAATCTTGAAACTGCACGTATTTCTCTAAATTTCTTCATTCGAAGAAATGTTTTTTCTTCAAAAATCTAAAAGCATGTATAAAATAGCAAATCAAATGTCCCCGCAGTATCTAAGCGACTTGTTTTATATGCGAGTATATGAGCAAAATACTTCAATGTAACTGAGATCAATTACAAATAGAAATTTCATAATACCTAAGCCAAATAACGAACTATTCAAAAGGAGTTTATCATATTCTCGAACTTAAGTATGTAATAGTATTCCCCTAGAAATTAAAAACTCTACATCATTGAATGTATTTTCCAACAAATGCTTGAAATGGGTAAAAAGAGAAAATCTAATCTAAATCTAGCATAGTCTAGTTTGCTTTTACATATTGTTTATTCCATGGGTTAAAAGCAGTAATGATGTATACACTATACAAATGTGTCTATGTTTATGTATACATTGTACTATTTGTATGCTTCATCTTGATTTGTGTTCATAAGTATGCCTACAGGTATTTTATAAATGACGTTCATTTGTTGTATAATATTTGTAAATATGTTATTTAGAGGACCTCAAGAAAGATTGACTATGCCAATTGAGTCACCCTCTATAAATAAAGAAATTACTTACTTACTTACTTACTGCAATGAATCGCTGTTTTAAACATAAAATAGTTGGACACATGGTATCCCAATATCATAGTTATAGCATAAACCATCACCGGTAACTGTTGGCGTCATGCGTAAAATACGTAAAACAATATGTTTACAAGCAATGATTTAAATAAAAACAAATATTACTTCAGTTTGATTAGGTAAATCTGCAGTCATTACATTAGAAGGTGATACTCATTGTCCCATGTGTCGTTATATGTGGTGGTGACCATTCATATTCGGATAACTATAGTTCATGTATATATGTTCTGAGCCAACAATGATATATTTGCTCAGCTCAGTGATCGGAATTTCATTTCTACCAATTTTAAGGAATACCTATATCCTAGCCAATGATACCAGTTGATGCCTTCGCTAAATGACGTTTTATTACCAGGAAGATAGAGTCCATTTAGGTTCGCATTGTGACAACTGTTGTACCACCAACCTCCCTTCCATGATTCCGCACAATATTTTCTTGAATCTTTGTCATTGTCCTTATCTTTGGTCGAAAATTTCTGATTGGAGTGATAAATTAGCGAGTTTCCAGCATCCCCACTATCTGCACTCACCGTCAGGCGGTACCCATCCGTTTCTGTGCCAATACTAAACGTGCTATACTTCGCGAATCTGTGATTGTTGTCGAAGTCTTTCAAGTCCACTCGAAGTTCTTGACAACATGTTCCCGTCAGGATGCTCAAATATTCATTTCCAAGCCAGAAGTTTCCTTTCAAATTTCCAAATCCAGATTTATAATCGGCCCATCCTCGGTAAAAGTCGACAGTATCGTCCACTCTCCTCTAAAATACAGTCCAACCTCCAGCGTCAGTTTCCTGATCACAGAAGACTCGTATAGGGGAATTGCTTTTGCCAGGGTATTTGTCATATACGCCGCTAGTAGTATCTCCGCTGTTGTACAGTTTCAAACATGATGACGCCTTTGTAATTGATTGCGAAACATTGTCCATTGTTTCATTTAGCTTCTCAGTTGTAATTGCTTGCAAAATATTGTCCATTTTTTCTTTCAGCTTCTCATTTATTGTAATTGCTTGCAAAACATTGTCTATTTTTTCAGTCAAATTTGATATAGCAATGTCAATATTGATTACAGAAGCACGTATATCTCTTGTTAAAACTTCTGATGTATTGTAGTCTTGTTCGAACAAGTGAGATACAGCATCTTCAAGTTTAGCAATTGATTTAGTGTGCTCATTCGCCAATTTTAATATATCCTGAATATGACTTAAGACAAATTTATGATCTTGTGAGGCGTTTACAGCGTAGTGTTCAAGCATCGACGTTGTTACCTCATAACGTGCTAACTGATTCTCTATAGCCGGTACACGTCTGCGAATTCTCGAGTTTAAATCTTTCTCGTCTCTGATTGCTTTAAGGGCATGGCTAAGACTGTCGTTCATACCCTCTAGCTGTTTTGTCAATAAAATTTTATCCTTCGATTCTAAACCGTTCTGATTCATACGATCATCTTGCCTATCAACTCCATCCGTGTCCTTGGAAAGGCTGGCATTTTTTTCCATTTCCTCGAGATGAGAAAGAACTAGTTCCGTGTCCTCTCCGCTGAATTTATTTTTCCGCATCGAGTCGATCTTCAACCATGCTAAGACGCTGTTCAAGACGGTTTAAGCTCATAGCAGTGAACCCGCTTAACAACGTCACAATGTATAAGCATACACAAATGTTTCCATACAAGCGATTCATGATTCTTCACTGTGTATCTCCAGCACAGAAACAAACTGATAATCGAGTGCATTTACTTCAGACTAAAACCACTCTCGTGACGTATGCAGAGTCTTAAAGCTGTATAAGCAAGATATAACCAGTAGCTGACACACGACATTCCATATCCATGGATCAAAGAAACATATTCCATATTCAATGACTTCAAGCTATAAATACCAGTATTCGGCTCTTTGGTCGATACACATTTTTGAATAACTCAAATTTGTGTTACTAGTATAAGGACAACGGCCCGTATCAACAGATTCATATTGTATCACTGTAAGCTCTATAACATCATAAAGACCTTGGCTCGAAGAAACGTATTATATATTGAACGACGTAAAGCTGTTTAACCAGTATTCGGTCCATGGGTGGAAGAAACTGATTCCATATCGAACACTCCTGGGGAATATGTACGCAGAGAGCACAGGGTAGTGCTTTAGAATCATTAAGCAGTTAAAATGGTGTTTGCACATGTATTTTGATATGACTTTCACATTACCGATACACCTTTGGTAATTGTTTTTTTATCAATTTGATACTTCTATGATTTATACATAATTTCTACAAATCATGACATCATTAGGAACATGGCTCGAGGAACGTATTCCGTACTGAACAACGTAAGTAAATCTGCTTCACCAGTATTCCGTCCATTAGTCGAATAAACTGATTTCCATCGCAGCGAGGACGGTATAGGGCATTAGAATCATATCGCTGTCATACACGTATTTGTATCGTAATATCGCTATCTTTCGAACTACAGCTATTGGTGCAGACGATAACTTTTAGTGATGTGATCCCATCTACTTCGTAGCGTACAGTAACAAAACTGCAGATGGTTTCTACTTGTTTTAGTTTAATTAGGTAATATAGTAGTTATATTGATATGACTTTCACATACCGATACACCTTTGGTAATTGTTTTTTACAAATTTGATACTTTGATGATTTTATACATAATTTCTACAAATTATGACTGTTAGATGGAATAACTATATACATATAACACAATTTACGAAACTGAAAAAAATGTAAGAATGTTAATAATTTCAAGTATAATTTTTGTATTTGAAATTCTCTAAACTTTCGTACGATGCACTAACGCGTTCTCGCAATGTACAGATTGCGAAGATAAAGCAAAATGCTATTGTGTATAAAAATAATACTTAATAAACTCACACAGAGGCTTTCTTTTGAAGATATTGTCTGTTTGCATAGGAAACGAAGATATAACAATCGAATAGGAAAAGTAAAATTCAAGGGCGACAGTCAACCATAAACACACACAGAAACAAACAACAACTATAGAGATCAATAAAAACAATGAAACTGAATAATAGAATGATTTAATGAGCGAAAACCAATTCTTATTTAAGGTCACGGTAACCTTAGCCTTTCACATATTCACCCGTACATCAATATAATAAATACTGATAAAGGTGATCCTTTAGGAGCAACAAACACAATTAAGAGAATAAAGCAGCAGACTCGGTTTTATTGAGTCTGTTCATGAGAAGTAATGAAAGAAACAACACCTCTCACGCCCCCTAGCACAGGCTACTTCTTACAACTACATAATTATGTCGAAAATTTAAATCAATTCATGCTGCTGTTGTATGTTTTAATGAGTGGACACTAATTCGTGTGTTTAAATATACTGTGCCTGTTTGTTTAAATACGGGCGTATAAAACACTCCTTATAGTTTTTGAATGATTCATTAATGAGTAACGGCATTGGCCATTAAGCAAGTGAGTTTGAAAGACGACAATATATACATATGTCAGCGCGGCCGCGCTTAAGCAGGAACAATATAGGCGTTGATACCTCATACTAGTAATTATTACTTCCAGTACTGGGATGATATATGTGAGTAATAATATGTTGGAAAATATTGATCTGGAAAATAGATAATTAGTAAACAAGAGACCAAAGAAAGCATCTCTGCTAGATATAATGGCTTTTATAACAAGAGAAAATGACGTGCGTATTCGGTCTATCTGATACAAGCTATTCAAGTAGTTGGTACAATAAAGAAGATTTTTGTCTATTTTATCTCTTTTTCTCTCATTACTCATCCTGGAATCCGAACCAAAAACACACAAATTGATCGCATGACATCAATCAACTTCAAGCGAAAAGCAGTTAAAATAAAAAAAGGAAATAAGCTTTATATTTATCAAGCATAGTTACAAAAAAACAGATAATTCAGAACAAGTCACGAGTACGAGTATCATGGTGTAATAAGGAATCGTAAGGACGATTCATAAAACTCGCGAATGCCTTGTGAATTGAATCCTTTTATTCACAAAATGACAGCTGTATTAATTATTTGTATTTGTAAAACTCACCACTAGTACATGTTATGCGTGGTTTTCAGTTCTGTAAGACGGTTATATATCAGCCTGAATATTAAAGAAGTGCATACATCTGTGTCTATATTTATTCTATGCTAGTCGTATATAAACAAAAATTGTGATAAATAATTCAGTCACTATTCAACTCAGTAAAAACAGTAGGTTTGATCGGAACTGTGCATTTACGCCATAAAATACCATCCTTGCAGCTCGTTGGAGGCTGCAAATATATTTTTAAGAAAATGACTAATCACAATATAGAATCATTCAAAACATATTCGAACTCGTGTGAAGATAGTGCAGGTTATGGGTATAAGGAACATATATGCTTATCCAAACGGATGTGTCAATACTGCGTTTAAAGCTTTCAGTTATTTGACGGTTGACAGTTGTTTATCAATTTCCTATTTAATTTCAGACCCTTGTTCAGTTGACAAACTTTGATGTTTTAATATTGGTACTAATTAAATATAAGCAGTGTTTAAGAGCTCTTATTAAAAGCCGGACGAACATCTTGCCTAGCTCGTAATGGTACCTGTACTTGCACTGTGTATGATCCACCTATTAATTAGTTTAATTAGTGGAGAAACAAATCGAGAAGAGTGTTTGTGCATGGTTTTATATGTCAGTAACATTAACCAAGTACTTTAGACACAAAAGATTATGGTCCGTTTTATGAAACTTCTTACGACATTGTGATCAAACTATTAAATGTATTGCTATATTTTAAAGTAAACAAGCAAATTCGATGAATTGATATCCCCCGCCGAAGGATGTAGTATCCTCGAGTGGAAGAAATGTGTTCGGATTTTATTGTAATTAGTATAAATCATGGCCTTGAGACTTCATAAATTCTATTATCTACTATATATAGGTATTTTTAAAATTCATCTCCATAGTAGATTTGAAAAAATGATGTACGATTTAAAGGCATTGACTTTTATAGTGGGACTGAATGGCTGGACTGGGTGTAATATTAGCAGCAGGTGTGTATAATATAGTAATAAATGTAATATACAAGAAATGTAGAATTGTATATCCATGATTACTTTGTAATTACCTGGCCATGTGATATTTATCAATCTGATTACTTCATCTCATTACTACTGCTACAATCAGATGATCTTGTTATTTCAAGGGCAGGAATGTAATTTGGCTCAAGTGTGGCTAGCTTTAAAACAAATCAAACTTTCATTAATATATAAACACTCAAACCAAGTTTGACATGTGACCCAGGGACAGAGCCAAATTTGATCCCAGTGTCAACATTTGAATAAACTTGGTAGAGGACCATGAGCTGAGTGTAAAGACAAATTATTAAACTGTTGACTCTTGTAGTTTCAGAGAAGAAGATTTTTTAAGATCTTTCCCTATACATGTATAAGTGTTTATAAAACATATGATCCCTGGGGTGGGGCCAAATTTGACCCCAGGGTCACCATACAAACACACTTGGTAGAGGACCATGCGCTGAGTGTAAATACAAAGTATTAAACTGTTGGCTCTTGTAGTTTCAGAGAAGAAGATTTTTTTAATTTTTTCCCTATATAAGTGTATATAAACATGTGATCCCTGTGGTGGGGCCAGATTTTACCCCAAGGTCACCATTCAAACATACTTGGTAAAAGACCATAAGCTGAGTGTAAATACAAAATATTAAACCTTTGACTCTTGTAGTTTCAGAAAAGATTTTTTATTTTTTTCCCTATATATAAGTCTATGTAAAAGAGTATGATAATGGACCTTTGGAAACGGCCGAAAACTGAGACCCCTGGGGCGGGGCCAACTTTGACCCTAGTTTACCATTTGAATAAACCTAGAAGCTGATAATATATAATATATATATTATCATAAGCTGATAATAAATAAAAAAGATTAAACCTTTATCGCTTGTAGTTTCAGAGAAGATGTTTGAAGTTCTTCCCTATAATTCTATGTAAAACTGATCCAGCAAGTGCCCCTAATCTCCCCATTAAAGAAAAAAAATGATGCCATGAACCAAGGTTTCTTATGAGAAAAAGAAGGAAAAAATACTAATAAAAACAAAATTAAAAAATTAAAAAAATAATAAAAAAATAACTATATGTATAACTGATCCAACAAGGGCCCCTAAGCTCCCAATTAAAGAAAAATAACCCATGAACCAAGGTTTTTTATGAAGAAAACAAATATTAAATAAAGAAAGAAAAAAAACACCCTTCCCCTCAGTAATGTGTCAACCTTCCCCTCTGTAATGTGTTACCCTTCCTCTCTGTAAAGTGTCAACCTTTATCATAATGAGCCACATTTCCCCTCTAGAATGTTTCATCTTTCCCTTCTCTAATGTGTCACCCTTCCCCGCTGTAATGTGTCACCTTTCCCTCTGTATTGTGTCACCCTTCCCCTCTGTAATTTGTCAACCGTTCTCACTCTAATGTGACACCCTTCTCCTGTATAATGTGTCACCCTTCCTCTGTTATGTATCATCATCATCATCATCATCATCATCATCATCACCATCACCATCATCATCTTCATCGTCATTATCATCATCATAATAATCATCATCATCATCATCATCATCATCATCATCATCATCTTAATCATCATCATCATCATCACCATCATCACCATCATCATCATCATCTTCATCGTCATCATCATCATCATCATCATCATCATCACCACCATCATCATCATCGTCATCATTTTTTCACATCATCATAATAATCTTCAAATTATCATCATCATCATCATCAGTATCATTATCAGCATATCATCTTCATCATTATACGTCTCACATCATAATTAATTTTCCATAGGGTCCCAATGTAATGTTTTTGTCCTGGTAAAGATAAATCAATGTATACCTTCTTCATCTGTAGCGCACGTGTATTCAAGGGAGATAATAGTGTTGTGAGTCCTACAGCATCATCATCTTCATCATTATCATTATCGTCATCTTCATCATAAGCATTCTTTTCATCATCAACATTATCATCATCAACATCAATGATAATCGTCATCATCGTCATCATTATTATCGTCATTAATCATAATATTGTTTCTAAAACTAATTTCCTTGTGATATAGGTATACGTGTGTGACCATTCACTTCAGTTTTCAGTGAAGTGTATGTTAATGTCTCCTTACTGGAATTAGAGAAACCACGAACGTTCCGTCTTGTAAAACATATGTTTAACGAATACTTTTATTCAACATTCATAGCAGACATATCACACATCATAAAGTAACATCATTTTATATGATACAACTTATTTGCATATTAACAGTCTTTATATATAGGTATATATGTATTTTGTCAGCAGATATTGGTGACGAACATCGCGTTCTTGTACATATGCATACGTTTAGCGACCTTAAAAGTTGTTATATAACATTTAGTTGTTCAAGGCCGCAATAGTCATATGTGTGTGTGAGTGTGTGTGTGCGCGTACGTGTGCGAGTGTGTGCGTGCGCGTGTGTGTGATTTGATAAGTATGTGAATCTTATTTACTTTCCCACTTGCTTTGTATTGTGCATGTTACTGTGTTACATGTTGCACGGATCGCCCGGTTTGGGTCTACAACCAGCGGACGAGACTAAATTAAAAAGGGAACTAACTGACAAAAACTCTCGCTTACCAGAGTATCACCCCGATATCCCGGCGATCATTGTAACTCTGACTGGTGACAATATTAACGAGAAAACTCCAATGAATCAAATCAACGAAAGCGTCAGTTAATCAAAAGTTATATTACAGCTACAAAAGACTAAAGGCGATTTTAAAGGGACACATGGCAATCTTGAGTTTAATTCAAACATTTTTTTTCCTTAATTTAGTTATCCTGCGTCATTTTGACTTTAAAACTGCTTGCATATGATTAAATAAAAAAATGAGATTTCAATTTTCTTCACTATTTCACAAAAATTTTAAACATATTATTGATGCACTATTATAAAAATTTAGTAATATGTAAAAATAATTTGCTTTGAACTATTATAACAATTACTATTAATGATTGAACAAATGCAAGTGAAGAGAAAAACTAACGGGACGCCGTGAGTTTTTAAAAAATCAAGATTGCCATGTGTCCCTTTAAGCGACCTTAAAAGCGGCATATTTTGCCGCTGACCGTTCCAAGGTGGTAACACTACTGTCAACCCTTTTGTGTTTGTGGTGTCTTATTGTGCCTTTTATTGATATTTAAAGGGTTTGTTTGTTTGCGTGTGTTTGCGTGTGTTTGCGTGTGTTTGCCTGTGTTTGCGTGTGTTTGTGGATGACTGTCGTTTTTGAATGCTACTTTTCCTGTTGACTTTTATATCTACTTTTAAGAATTGTGAATGTCTATTCAAATATATATATATATAACCATCGTATTGTGCAGCAATGTTATACAAAATATGCATGTGCACGACAAAAGGTGATGGTAAATTATATTTAATGAACAGGTGCGTCTGGAAAACGGAAATGCGTTGTGTGTTGTTGCTTTTATAAATCAAAAGGGGCTTTACAATTTTTGAGAAATGACGTTTCGTGATTGAAATATATTTTATTGAATTATAGTGTCAACTGAAAGCAAATTTGAGCGAATTTGAAAGCTCACCTTGTTTCAATCCCACTGTTTCAGTTTCCATTTCGTTTTCGGAGAAACTTTTACCTGTCCGCATGCCGACTCTTACTGGGAAAATAACTATGGTTGATATATCATGCAACTGATATTAATTCACAGGAAAACTGATCTTCGGGACCGATCGACGTTTGGGATCAGCCTGCTTTTTAAGGCAGACTGACAACAGGCTTCTTTATTAGACATAGAGTGCTAGTATATGCTGTCCCGAGAATCCGTTTTCGTGTGATGAGTAATATATATATATATACCATGCCATCTTGTAAATGTTTTCTATCATTTTCTTCTTTTCTAAATAGTTTGTACTTGTAAATGTATGCCTATAACCATATATCATGTAAATCTCCAGAAAATGGAGGCAATAAAGTTATATATATCAGGCTCTGGGGCCTTATTTGTTTAATAACATAAAAAATATGATATGGCCAATTTAAAACATGAAATATTTCATAGAGATACACTACCCAACTTTCATAATCGGTCACTTTTCAAAGAATTATATCTATTTTAATAATTCATATTTTCATTTGAAATTTTAATGCATCGTTTAACAAATATCGCTAACGATTTATAAAACTTAATCTGTCTTGATTGGACTAAAACCTTGTTGATAAACTTTATAAAATATTGGTATGTGTTTCGGTGATTTCCAGTTTTTAGTTTTCGTGTTATTTTCAAAAAACCTGGGTGACCGATTATAAAAGTTGAGTAGTGCACATTGTAGATGGCACATTAACAGTTTCCAATAATACAACGATATAATTAAAAACTATAATTTACAATAAGTCTTAAAAATCCATAGAGAACCCCCGAAGTTATAAATAGCTGTCATGCGGAGCAAATCAGCGATATCTACACATGACAATGCAATACATTGGGATTTATTTTACCGCCAAGTTTAAAATAGCTATCCCTGGCGCGTCACCATTGTTAGGAAATACCTTCTTCTGGTCATTTATTTTATATGTTCAGTGTAATTTCTTTTGGTGTTTTATGGCTCATATAGTTTATTTTTATCAATTCAATACATAAATGATGTATTTAAACAATTCTGAAAATAATACCAATCCTGATGTACTTCCTTTAAATACCAGAATATTTTAAAATTGCAAAATATCTGTCAACGTATAAGACTTGGTCATACAATCATTAAAAGTTGCGAAGTGGAATGTTCATAATACATGTTTGTAGAAAATGAGGTCGCCTTACAAACATCGTCTTACAACTAAGCAATTATTTGAAGGAAAAATCATTCCAAAAGCTAATACATTGAGTCTAAAACAATCTCAAACAAAATGAAAGATAATTTGTAGGTAAATAGTTGCAAAGTTTAGGTAAATCGACTGTTTTAAAAACGTACTAATCTGTACAATGAATGGCTGATAGTTACACACATGGTATCCCAGTATCATCAGAATAGCATAAACTATCATCGGTAACTGTGGGCGTCATGTGTAAAATGCGTAAAACAATATGTTTACAAACAATGGTGTAAATAAAAACAAACATTTTTTAAGCTTGATTAAGTAAATCTGCAGTCATTAAACTGTACGATGAATTAAAACACATTAGAAAAGTTGATACTCATTGTCCCATGTGTCGTTTGATTTGGTGGTGACGGTTCACAATCGGATTAATTTAATTCATTTTTCAAATATGTTCTGAGCCAACAATTATGGATTTACTCAGCAGTGATCTGAATTTCATTTCTACAAATTTTAAGGAATACCTATATCCTAGCAAATGATACCAATTGATTCCTTCGCTATATAACGTGTTATTACCAGGAAGATAAAGTCCATTTAGGTTCGCATGATGACAACCGTTATACCACCAACCACCCTTCCATGATTCTGCACAATTTCTAACCCATTTGGCATTGTCCTTATCTTTTGTGATAAATTTCTGATTGGAGTGATAACTTAGTGAGTCTCCAACATCCCCGCTATATCCACTCACCGTCATAAGATACGCGTCCGTTTCTGTGCCAATACTAAACGTGCTATACTTCGCGAATCTGTCATTGTTGTCGAAGTCGTTCAAGTCCACTCAAAGTTTTTGACAACATGTTCCCGTCAGGATGCTCAAATATTCATTTCCGAGCTTTAAATTTCCAAATCCTGATTTATAATCGGCCCATCCTCGATAAAGGTCGGTTGTATCGTCCACTCTCCTCTGAAATACAGTCCAACCTCCACCGTCATTTACCTGATCACAGTAGACACGGAATGGGTCATTGACATTGTACATGTATATGTCATATACGCCGCTAAGACGATATCCGTTGTTGTATAATTCCAAACATGGTGATCGATTAATCGTTATTGCTTTTAATACATTGTCCATTTGTTCAGTCAATGTTAACACAGCTATCACAATGTTGAAAATAAAAGTACTTTGGGCGCTTGCTATAACCTCTGATTTGTTTAATTCTTTCTCGTCTCCGAATGCTTTAAGGGCATGTCTAAAACTGTCGTGCATACCCTCTAACTGTTTTCTCAATAAAGTTTGATCCTTCAATTCTAAACCGTTTCGTTTCATACGATCATCTTGGTTATTAATCCGTCCGTGTCCTTGGAATAGTCTAATCTCATAGCAGTGTACCCGCTTAAAAAAGTCACAATGCACAAGCATATAATGTTTCCGAACAAGCTACTCATGATTCTTCAATGTGTATCTCCAGCATAGAAACAAACTAATAAGCGAGTGCCGTTAATTCACACTAAAACTCCCCCTTGTTGTATACAAAGTCTTCAAGCTGTGTAAGCAGCATAACCAGTAGTAGACCCACGGCATTCCATCGAAGAAACATATTCCATATTCAATGACTTATAGCTATATATATCAGTGTTCGGCTGTTTAGTCGATTCATTTGGAATGAATTCTGCTCAACCCGGGCTAGAGGGCGTGAGCGGTAGCAAGCATATTTCACTACCGTTCATGAATAGTAACAATCAAACAGACTGCAATATTTCGTATGTTACTATGTATCGTGTTCGGCCGTTTTCAATGGTCCACTCTCATACTCTTTTAAGTCTGTATAACTAGTATGAGGACCACGGTCATTAGAAACAGATTCATTCTGTATCATTTTAAGCTGTATAACAGCATAAGGACATGGCCCGAAGATACATATCCATACTGATCGACTGAAAACTGTTTAACCAGTATTCGATCCATGCGTCGACGAAACTGATTCCATGCTGAATGAGCTGTATAACCAAAATTATGACCACATTCTAAACGACTTATAATGGTATAACCAATACAAGACCACCTCTCCATCTCAAACATCAATATTCTGTCTGTAAGTTTGTGTCATTTAACGTCTTGCAAATCCAAAACAGTCTGTCTGATTATGAATATAATAATATAAGACAAATCATTCACCAAATAAAATGTAATAAAGAAAAATGTTACACTTGCGTAAAATAGAAGCCTTAGTTACTAGTATGGCCAAAATGACAGTTACAGACATATTATCTCGGACAAATCGCTAGTTAGCAAACCTGCCAGCTCAGTCCCACTGTCACAGGATGACCTTAGTGGTTGGGCTAACTCAGGAAAGAATCAATGACGGTGAATGCATTTACATAAGTTTAATGCAAGTTTTAAAATATGTTTAATATATATACAATTATCTAAAAAACAAGCGAATACACAAATGAACTATGAAAAGAATGTTCTCCTGAACGTTTAAGACGTTCTTAGTATTGTTATAAATACTGAATGTCTAAGACACTAAAGTGTTGTTAAAGCTATAACAATGTTGATCTAACGCGATAACTGTGATGCGCGAGAGCTCATGAAGATGATGATGCGCGAATTCAATGGATGATTGTCATCAAATGCCTTCTGTAAGGGTTGATGACGCGATGCAATGATAGTTAACCTCCACTGAGATTGTGAGTAATATTCCTCCAGTGAGGATTGGTAACGGGCCCACCTTTTGTCCCGAGGGTTGTCGTTAGTAAAACCTGGCTGCGCAGGTACGGGGACCGTCTCCACCGCATGTAAAATTTATTCGTGGAAGCTTAGCTCCACTCCTGGATATCCAAACCTAGATGGCTTATATCCTGGATGGCTTATTTCCAACCCTGGATGGCTTAGATCCTGGATGGCTTAGGCTGTAATTATACATACGTTTTAGATGTCGGTTGACAAACATAACAATCTTGCATAATTATCATTACCCAAACAAATCATTATTCAATCAATATATGTAAGCTGTACTAATGATGAGTAGCAATGTATACATATTCTACAACGCCATGTATACGCTATGTACGTCGCTGTTAATCAATGCCCTAATACATGTAATATAAACATGATCAAATTACTCATATATTACACTCACTGAGTTATGCATGCACGTATGTCAACTAATGACCACATTATACAACGCTATGCATATGCGTCGAACATTTATTCTTGTCACTCATCTCATTGTTAACTAATGTTAACAATCGTGTATTACAATCACTGAGTTATACGCCAACGTTAACTAATGCACCTATTATCCACTGTTATCAAATTAATATTGTTTTACAATTAATGATCAATTACAATAATTACATCTAATAAAGTAACTTCAAATCATATGCTAGTCTAAAGTTATGTTTGAAAAACATCAATGCTAACCGGATGTCGTAACCGCCAAACAAGATGGCGCCGCCCACTGAATACAAATGTACGATAAAAGTTTAATAAAATTAATAACCACATGTTGCCTATGAAATTTGCCGTCCAATCTCTGTTCCAACAAAGTACTATCGATGATCCCGGCGAGAGCTAGAAGACAATGGGTTTTATAGCAAACATTACGCCCAAATCATTATTTCCCCCGTTCAGTCCGTGACAAACGTGGCTAAATCTACAGTATTGAATCTACACGAAAGGCCCCTTATTCAATTTTGCCGTTTATGGAAAATATACCTATACGTTTACATGCATTAGCACAAAACTAAACTTATGACACGGCCTCTCTGGTGGCCACTTAAAATATGCACGCTTTTACGTGTTACATGAATAGATCATGAATATTGTGAAATTGTTTCAACTCGAACAATAGATTTTGGGTGTAACCGATAACTTACAAGAGCTATATACGACCAGTACGTTCTACCCGTGACATTTTGTGACAACATCTCCCCACTTAAAGAAAGTGCTACACTTTTAAAATTCAACAAAATGATAATTAATATTTACACGTTAAGAAACTATTAATTCTTCGGAGCAAATGAGCGAAAAAACGTACAAGCTGATCGCTCAATCGCTTGAGTATGTTAACTATTACCACTGCAGTTATAACCTAACTATAATATGTAATTACAATTTCAACACTATTCTACAATTGTACACTACCCTGTCGTAACATATACTACTATTGTACAATACACTGCAATACACTATTGTATTAAACCGGTCATTATGTGCGGCGGCTTAAATATTCTGCCCCAATATTGTCCTTTCCACGGTCTATTACACCGACTCTACTGTTGATAATAACACTACTTCCTGCCACTACCAGAACTCCAACTTTACACATTGCATCCATCGCATTACCAGTATACTGTTTGCGAAATGGAGTAGGGTCTCTCGTTTCCCTAATCGGCTTTGCTAAAGTGTGCTTAAAGCTACACTGCACTACATCTGTTGGTCTCGACTTATCGGACCGAACAGTACTACACTCAGAGTCTAAACGACTTATCTCTCGTTTCTCTGCTACACTAAGCATGCCCGATATGTCTACATCGGCTGCTGTCTCCTTATCTACACTAGTGGGAGAATATGTGGGACTAGTGTCCTCACTACTGTCTTCCTCACTATCCTCAATAACTGCAACATTAACTACGGTTAACACCCCTTGTTGCCCATTATCGGTTCTACTGATATACTCTTTCAGCATATTCGCATGAAAGGTCTTTAACTTTCCGTTTATCTCGATACGGTAATCCATAGTGTTCACTATCCCTCTAACGTAAAACGGACCTTTCCATTGTAATAACAACTTGTTATTGTCGGTCGGGAGTAACAGTAACACCTGGTCATCTATCTTAAACTTCCTAGCTCTAGCTTTCTGGTCATAGTACCGTTTATACTTGGTACTTGCCTTAACTAACTGACTTTGAGCTATCTTACAAGTCTCCTCTAGTTTCTCCTTCAGATCTAAAACATACTGATATGTAGTCTTAACCTCATCACTATCTACTTCACCTGCCCACATCTCTCTAAGAATCCTCATGGGACCTCTAACTGACCTACCGTACAATAACTCAAACGGAGAAAATCCTAAACTCTCTTGTGGAACCTCTCTAAATGCAAACAATAAAGCATTGAGATACTTGTCAAAATCTTTGGGTCTCTCGGTACACATACGCCGTAACATTTGCTTTAACGTCCCGGATACCTAGTTGCATAGTCTACCATGGTTAAAATGTACCTATTTTTCCTATCCGACACTGGGAAAATTGGTCCAACTATGTCTACGGCTACCCGCTTAAATGGTGTATCTATCAGTGGCATCTGACCTAAATGTACTTTGGTCACTCGACCTTTTGGCACTGTCCTTTGGCATACATCGCAGGACCTACAATACCTAGTTACATCTCCACTAACGCCTGGCCAATAAAATTCTGCCAATACTCTATCTGACGTTTTCTTTACGCCTAAATGACCTCCCATAATCGACTCATGAGCTACCTTAAGCACTGTCGTTCTATACTGGGTAGGTACCACTAATTGGTGAAACTGTCTACTACCACTATCTTCAAATTCTCTGTACAATAACCTATTCTTATGTACAAACTTACAACTACCGGACCCTTTACACTTCTTCACTACACCATCCTTGGCCTTCACTTTACAAGGACCTAATGACTCGTCTTGAGTTTGTGCTTCTATAAACTCCGCTTTAGATATGTCACCTACGGCTGCAGGAACCTTTAATTTTCTATAAGCCTGAGCTTGCTTCTGAACCTGCGCTCTAGTCTCTACGGCATTACTTATGCTACTTCTAAAATCGGACATTACCGGAAGTGCTGAACCATCTATGTTCCCTATCGTTAAATCATACATCGGGTCATCCATACATAGTGCCTCTGTAGTCCCTTTAAAGAAAGGTGTATCTACATCTATTCTCGCTATTGGCACGTGCTCTACCGACTTATTTAACAACATACACGGTGACTGTTTACCTACCAACTGGTCATCCGTAACTAAACTACGCCTAACAACCACACCTGTACAACCTGTATCCCTCATTACAATTACGTCCGTGCCATTCACTCTACCACCTGCCGTTGGAAGATTTGCATACGAAAGAGACATGTTCCGATCTTCGCCATTACACCCTCCGCTTTAACACAACAGCTACTACTCTCGGTTTTAATAACCGGACTATTACTACCTCTGCCTCTACCGCTACCTCGGTTTTGACCACCTCTACCTCTACCGAAATTCCATGGGTTGTTAAAACCTTGGTTCTGACTCCCTACATTGTTGTCCACTCTACTATTTTCACTGAAATTGTCTACGACAGCGGACACTTTCACCGCTTTCCTACACTCATGTGAAGCATGATTCCCATTACAGTGACGACAACGAATAAAAGGTCTACCTATGTTACCACTATTGCTACCTCCTCTAGAACCCATCGAACTACCTCCACCTCTATAGTTTCCACTCTGGCCTTTCTGATTATGATCGTCCCCTTGCCTATCTCTAAAAGTTCTGTCTTTCGACACTACATTATGAGCTCCACCTCTAGCCTCTGCAAACTGATCTGCTTGAGTTGCCATTTCATTTACACTAGTTAGTTTTCTTTCTTTAAGAAATAAGAACAGATCTCTACTACAAACATTGAATAGCTGGTCCCGCAACAAGAAATCTATTAGGCCCTGATAAGTCTGCGCTACCTTCCCTAACTCTAACCACCTATCTTAGAAATTTCTAGACCTACTAATAAACTGAATAAATGACTCGCCTTTCTCAGGCAGACAAGCTCTAAACCGCTTTCTAAAACCTTCTTCAGTTAACTCGAATCTCTTTAAAAGAGCATCCTTTAACTTGTCATAGTCAAGAGCATCTACACTAGGTAATCTAGAAAAAACATCTAAGGCCTTGCCTCTCAATAACGCACTTAAATGAACTGCCCACTTATCTTTGGTCCATTCCTGTAACTTAGCATAACGCTCGAACCGTAACAAGTAACTGTCCATGTTATCTTTGTCAGCATCAAAGTATGGTAACTTCGAACCTTTTAACTTCACAGAATAACTATCTTTCCCTACAGTTCCATTGTCCTTACTATGTGTCTTAGCTGCTTCCAACTCTAAAGCTAACTTATGATCAAACTCTTTTTGCTCCCTTTCCATTATCATCTTAGCCTTAGCTAGTTTACCATCTATTTCGAACCTCTCATGTTCTAACTCTTGCTTCTCCCTTACTATTCTACTTTCTAATTCTACCTTCTCTTTATCATCATCTCGCTTCTCTTTAGCTAATCTACCTTCTAATTCTAGCTTCTCTTTATCAGCATCTAGCTTCTCTTTAGCTAATCTACTTTCGAATTCTAGCTTCTCTGTGGCTAGTCTACTTTCGAATTCTAGCTTCTCTTTAGCTATTCTACTTTCGACTTCTAGCTTATCTTTAACTAGTCTACTTTCTTCATCTCTTTCCTGCTTTGCTAATTCTCTTTCCTTAAGTCTAAATTCCCTTTCCCTAGCCTGTTCGTCTTTAACAAAGGTTCTAAGCTCCTCTCCAGCATATCCTAACTCCTTACCCATTTCCGTAAGATCCTTTATGGACGTCATGTCTATGGACATTGTGGACTACTAACTACAATAATTACAATACACACGTCACTAATAATTCTACTCACCTAACTACTAATGGTAAGTCACTGTGTCCTCAGTAAATACCTGGGCATCATCATAGGACAAGTTACATACACATTTGTACTAGCGCTAACTACTAACGGTTATGTATAGATAGTATCTAGCTTCCACAAAACATATACCCTACATAAAATATCTATATTTGATATTGGACATAAACCTTAAACAATCATAGAAATGTGCATAACATGTACATGTATATTTACTTCTCCCATCAGTATAAGTATACTCGAGTGTCACAACATGAGTAGAACGTCTTGTTCGCCAACCTAATTGGATACTATGTGTATATCAAGGGAGGTAAAAACAAACACCCAAATTATTTAGCAAAAGTGCCTCAGACCCACTCGTGTAGACCACTGCGACCTCGCGCCAAGGAAAGAACGGACAAAACAACAGTTTGGACTCACCCTACCCTTGTCGTGTCTTGACTTGTCTTCCAAGCTGTAGCCGTGATCGTCGACAGTCGCCTTGATGGATCAGAGGGTGGTACACAATTCTAAAATAATAAGTAGAGATTTAGTATATCATAATAAAGATCACTTATTGATTCTTTCCCTCCGTAGTCGCCCAAAATCCCACTACTCTGAAAACCAGTTGTCACAGGATGACCTTAGTGGTTGGGCTAACTCAGGAAAGAATCAATGACGGTGAATGCATTTACATAAGTTTAATGCAACTTTTAAAATATGTTTAATATATATACAATTATCTAAAAAACAAGCGAATACACAAATGAACTATGAAAAGAATGTTCTCCTGAACGTTTAAGACGTTCTTAGTATTGTTATAAATACTGAATGTCTAAGACACTAAAGTGTTGTTAAAGCTATAACAATGTTGATCTAGCGCGATAAATGTGATGCGCGAGAGCTCATGAAGATGATGATGCGCGAATTCAATGGATGATTGTCATCAAATGCCTTCTGTAAGGGTTGATGACGCGATGCAATGATAGTTAACCTCCACTGAGATTGTGAGTAATATTCCTCCAGTGAGGATTGGTAACGGGCCCACCTTGTGTCCCGGGGGTTGTCGTTAGTAAAACCTGGCTGCGCAGGTACGGGGACCGTCTTCACCGCTTGTAAACGTTATTCGTGGAAGCTTAGCTCCACTCCTGGATATCCAAACCTAGATGGCTTATTTCCTGGATGGCTTATTTCCAACCCTGGATGGCTTAGATCCTGGATGGCTTAGGCTGTAATTATACATACTTTTTAGATGTCGGTTGACAAACATAACAATCTTGCATAATTATCATTACCCAAACAAATCATTATTCAATCAATATATGTAAGCTGTACTAATGATGAGTAGCAATGTATACATATTCTACAACGCCATGTATACGCTATGTACGTCGCTGTTAATCAATGCCCTAATACATGTAATATAAACATGATCAAATTACTCATATATTACACTCACTGAGTTATGCATGCACGTATGTCAACTAATGACCACATTATACAACGCTATGCATATGCGTCGAACATTTATTCTTGTCACTCATCTCATTGTTAACTAATGTTAACAATCGTGTATTACAATCACTGAGTTATACGCCAACGTTAACTAATGCACCTATTATCCACTGTTATCAAATTAATATTGTTTTACAATTAATGATCAATTACAATAATTACATCTAATAAAGGAACTTCAAATCATATGCTAGTCTAAAGTTATGTTTGAGAAACATCAATGCTAACCGGATGTCGTAACCGCCAAACAAGATGGCGCCGCCCACTGAATACAAATGTACGATAAAAGTTTAATAAAATTAATAACCACATGTTGCCTATGAAATTTGCCGTCCAATCTCTGTTCCAACAAAGTACTATCGATGATCCCGGCGAGAGCTAGAAGACAATGGGTTTTATAGCAAACATTACGCCCAAATCATTATTTCCCCCGTTCAGTCCGTGACAAACGTGGCTAAATCTACAGTATTGAATCTACACGAGAGGCCCCTTATTCAATTTTGCCGTTTAAGAAAAATATACCTATACGTTTACATGCATTAGCACAAAACTAAACTTATGACACGGCCTCTCTGGTGGCCACTTAAAATGTGCACGCTTTTACGTGTTACATGAATAGATCATGAATATTGTGAAATTGTTTCAACTCGAACAATAGATTTTGGGTGTAACCGATAACTTATAAGAGCTATATACGACCAGTACGCTCTACCCGTGACATTTTGTGACACCCACAAACCAATCATTGCGAAATAAAGCAAGATGTTATTGTGTATAAAAAATATATATAAATCATTAGGCAGAGTTAATAATCTTAAACAGAGTCTTTCTTGTGAAAGTATTGTCTATATGCTTAATAAAAAACATGAAACTTAATAATACTATGCTTTAATGAGCGTAGACAAATTGTTATTTAAGGTCACGGTGACATAGTGACCCGTACATCAATATGGGACCTTTAACATATTGACCCGTACATCAATATTTTACCTTTAACATATTGACCAGTAAATCAATATGGAACCCTTAACATATTGACCCGTACATCAATAGTGTACCCTTAACATATTGACCCGTACATCAATATTATTTGCCATCGCATTTATATCATAAAACACCATCCTTGCAGCTTGTTGCATGCTCTGAATATACTTTTAAATGACTAATCGCAATATAGAATCATCAAAAACATATTCGATCTCATGTGAAATTATTGCAGACTGCTGGTATAAAGAACATATATGCTTACCCCAACAGATGTGTCAATATTGCGTTTAAAGCTTTCAATTATTTTATGTTTGACAGTTGTATATCAGTTTCTTAGCATTTTAAAAATAGTAACTGCTCAACAAGTGCTATTATCGCTAGCAGGCTTCACGCTGTTTTATCTAGAGTGTGTAGCTTTAATCTGAACTGCCTTTATATGAGATTCTGGTGCATGGACGGGGTATGCAGGGGGTCCATGCATTATATACCATAAACTTCATCAACATCATTATATGTAGAAATTAAATGAGGTGTAACCTTAGTGCTTTAATTTAAGACCCTTGTTGAGTTGTTTTAATAGTGGTACTAATTAAATATATTCAGTGTTATTAAAAGCCGAACGAACATCTTGACTCACTCTTAATGGCACTTGTACTTGCACTGTGTATGATCCACCTATTAATTAGTTTAGTTGGAGAAACAAATCGTGCAGCGTGTATTTGGATGGTTTTATATGTCAGTACATTCGAATAACGCATGTTATAATCTTAAAAATGTAGTTTAGACACAACAGATTATGGTCCGTTTTATGAAACATCTTGCAACATTTTAATCAATCTATTAAATGTATTGCTAGATTTTAAATTAAACAAATAAAACTATTTTCTTTAATCAATCTAATACATATATTGTTCATGCAATATTTCTGCCATTCATTGTTTGTTTCAAATGCCTTTATGGAAAATGGTGAAAGATATGTTGTTTTGACTGACTATCAATATTATCTTACTTTGTTTCAGAAAACAGGTTCCAAATGTTTGTTTGTCCTGTTGTCTTCCCAATTTGATGTAAAAAATCTGTACACATTTGGTTGTGTTCTCTAATGGTTTTTTGTGTGTGTTATTTTTTCTGTCTCCAAAAGTTGGAGACCCATTTATTCTCCCCGTCCAAAGAACATATGTCATAAATTAATATTTAAATAACCAATTTATGTTAACTATTTTTATTTGGTTCTTAGTGAGTATTTACACAATTACATTCACAAGTGAATATATTAATAATAATATGACTAAAAACTGTATAACTTTAACTGTATTGGTTGGGGAGCAGGATGGGGTGGGTGGGTGAAAAAGTATTAAATAAAAGAATATGGGGAGTTGAGTTAATGGTTGAGGATATGTCTTTGGCATTAGTCTCTGGCATTATAATAAATACACATATGGGTCTTATTTTTCCTAATTTAACAGTTTGTAAAATTTTCCCATGAATTTAAAAGTATGTAGTAGTTGTTTTCAACAATGGATATTTCTTTGCATGTTATTTACAGAAGTTGGATTCTGTGCTTCAGTGTTGTAACCTGGGTATGTTTTTTGAGCATCTGCAGTAATATAAGTAGTATTTTGTCTCTAAAAGGATGGGCTGGATTAAGTTGCTTACATTTTTGTCAAATGTTCCAAAGATAAATGATTTTTCTCCAAGAGTTATTTCAATATCGTTGTTAGCAGCCTATTGTCAACCCTTTTCTGTTTGTGATGTCGTTTGCATTTTTTATTACTTTTGCCTTCTCGTTTGTCTGTTTGCGTGTTTGTTTTTGTGTTTTGTGGTTGACTGTCGTCCTTGAATGCTGCTTTACCTGTCCGATATTTTTATCTTTCTTTAAGTTTACTTAGTATATTTTTTGTTTTCTCACATTCCCCTTAAATATGTATAATTGTTTCGGAGGCCGTTGAACAGAAAGAACACATTAGATTATCAAGTATTTTTTATCTTATATAGAAACTATTTGTTACTAGGATGTTATGGTTAATGAGTGTCTGGAAACATTGCAATGTAGTATCTAGGAGTATTGAAAAAGGCCAAGTAAAAACCTGTTTCCAAACTAGGTTGCTGATTTGGTACCGTTTATTCCATGAAAGTTTTGCAGTAGTGATTTCACGATTTTGGTTTAGTGGAAGATACATATCTTTTATTCCATTCTTTTTTTTTATGTATATTTTAATAGGATTTGGTATGATGGGGTTCAAGTTTGCTTGTAGCTTCTATTGTTTTCTTTTTTCATTTGTTTGACAGCAGTTACTAAACAGTGGTACTGTAGAAAAGTAATGTTTACATCAAATGCATGTTTTAGTTCTTCCTGTGTGTACAAATTCCCATCATTTTGTGTAATGTCATTTATAGTGTACATTCCTTTATCAAACCTGGATTTTATAAAAACAGCTTTTTGACCATACCCTGACATTTTCGTTATAAAACAAATGGTCTCCATAAGTATAGATATGTGTTCAATGGCTTGGGCCTGGGTAGTATTAAGATGCGTGACTTTATCCTGAGATGTTTATTATTTTATATGTATATCTTTATTTGGTTTCTCTGTATGTGGACTTTATTGTTAGAGATTTCCTTTTGACGGGATTTAGTTTTGTTTACACTGTCTTGTCTATTTGGGCGCTGAAGACAGGATAATAGCGAGGATTGTGCGCATATAAAATCGATTCAAGCTAACCAGTAGGTCTTATTGCCTACTGACCGTTCCAAGTCGGTAACCTTGTCTTTACCACCCTTTCTGTTTTTTTTGTCTCTTTCATTGTAGTTTCAAGTCCTTGTTTGCAGTACAGTGCGGACCTCCGATGTCATTGCGTTCGGACGCTGTGGTTTCTATAGGACCCTATATATCATTTTTTAAAACATCTTTCCAACAGGGGTTTGAAATATTATTTATGATTTCTTGCGCATACCAAGATAATTTGTTGATATCTATATATGATTTTAGGATATCTACATATTTGCTTTCCTCTAACAGTAATCTTCCAATCCATGTTGCTTTTAAGGCTGATATAAATGCAGAGATATTCGTCATTCTCAATCAACCTTCTTCATAATCCTTACATAATACAGTGTTTTTAATTCTTGCCATAGGAAGTTAAAACACAATGTATTTATTTCATTGATAACATTATCTTTTGTAATTAAATGAAGGTAACAGTTATTTTATGACTGTATGGGAGTCAGGTATCTACGTTGCCAACTACTTATTTTTTTCCTCAAAGCTCTTATTTTGTCATTTTAATTCAATATAGATATAAAAATCGAACAGGAAAAGCAGCATTCAAGGACGACAGTCAACCACAAACACACACAGAAACAAAGAACAAATTTAAAGATGAATGAAAGGCCAAATAAGACACCACAAACACTAAAGGATACACTGTATACTACACTACCACATAATCTTGTCAAAGAAAAATTGCTTCAGCTTATTCAGAAGACATTTGCTAGAGAAAGTACAACTTTTCTAGCTTGTAATAATGTCAGGGCTTTCTTTACTAACGCCCCCATTGATAAGTATAATATGTGGACTGATGTTTGTAGAGCCTTATCTTTTCCTCTGGATAACATCTTTATAAGATACGGTAAAACTATTTACCGCCAGGTTGTTGGAATTCCTATGGGTACTAACTGTGCGCCAATTGTTGCAGATTTGTTTTTGTACTGCTATGAAAGAGATTTTATGTTGAGATTGTCACCTGCTAGCCAGGGTGAAATTATTGGTGCCTTTAATAATACTTCTCGGTATCTTGATGACATACTCAATATTGATAATCCGTTCTTTGCTCATATGGTTACTAACATTTATCCACCAGAGCTCACGTTGAATAAAGCCAACAGTTCGGATACAGTAGCAGCATTTCTCGATCTTCATCTCTCGATTTCAAATGATTGTATTCATACTAAAATCTATGATAAGAGAGATGACTTCAATTTTAATATCGTTATCTATCCACACCTGGATGGATATGTACCTCGTGCTACCTCATATGGGGTGTATATCTCCCAGCTCATTCGATTTGCTAGAGCGTGTAATGATGTTATAGACTTCAATGATCGAAATCAAGTTATTACAAGTAAACTTCTTCAGCAGGGTTTTCGTTATCACAAACTACGTAGATCTTTCTCTAAATTCTACCGCCGCAACGAGGGCCTGCTGAAAAAAGTACAACACCAACCTTAAAACACTTCTGCGACTAGGCATATCACAACCCTCATTTTATGGAGATGTGGTCTATAAACTTCGAAAGTTAAAGGGGTCTGACGGGTTTCCTGACCGCTTTACAAATTTAATCAGGAAGTTCGTCAGAAAAGGATATAACCCTTTGGTTTTACAGCGCACTGCATGTTTAGTGATTGACCCCTCTACAGTCAGTCATTACTCTTCACTTTTCACTTGTGCGATGACTGGACTACCTCCTGGGACTCTATGATTGTACCTACTGAAACCCCAACTAAGGCACCTGGTGCATGAGCTTTCGTCCCTCGGGTTTTCTGGTCGTACCCTAGATTGGTTTTCTTTTAAGCTGCAACTACTATGGTTGTTCAGTACGATTCTGGATACATCCTGAGATGTTTATTATTTTGTATGTGTATCTTCAGTTAGTTCTCTGGATGTGGACTTTAATGTTAGAGAATTCCTTTTGATGGGATGTAGTTTGTTTACACTGTCTTGTCTTTTTGGGCGCTGAAGACAGGATAATAGCGAGGATTGTGCGCATATAAAATCGATTCAAGCTAACCAGTAGGCCTTATTGCCTACTGACCGTTCCAAGTCGGTAACCATGTCTTCACCACCCTTTCTGTTGTTTTTTGTCTCTTTCATTGTAGTTTCAAGTCCTTGTTTGCAGTACAGTGCGGACCTACGATGCCATTGCGTTCGGACGCTGTGGTTTCTATAGGACCATATATATCTTTTTGACAGTAGGGATACCGCCTTGGAATGGTCAGTGGCAAAAAAGGCCGCTGGGGTTTAAACCAGGTTCTATGATGCACCTCACACTTACCCTGCCGTCAACCCAAAAAACGGGACAGTGTAAATAATGAAATCCCCGCCATGAACTATTAACAAGGCAGCAATAGTCAATATAATTAAAACACAAAGATACTCGTGTATATATAAATACAAAAAAAAAAAATAGCCTAGAAAGCCAATGTCAAAGAAGGTACTCAATGACTTGGCAGAAGCCAGAGCAATTCATTCTGTGTCGAATATAATTCCTAACAGTTTAAATTTAGAGTTTCCCCATGTCAGTTTCCATTTAGTTTTTATTGAATGTGTGCTATATTTCATTGAGCCTAACCAAACCACCTGCGTTTTTTCAAAGTTAACTTTTAAAACTATTAGTGTAATGAAACTGCCGTTTCATGTCATACTTCAGTTGACTGAACTGTAAAAGTTGCAGGATTACTGCCATTGTTTCAGAAGACGCCATTTGCATCGAGTATAAAAGGATGTGAGATATTAAATTTGAGTCCGTTGGCAGCGGGATGTTGGTATGTGAACATCTCAGGGAAGATTGTTTAATGGGATGGTTGACTGTAGGATAGTGCTAGGACTTTGGTCGACGCCATTGGTAATGAGAGACTCTCAGAGTTGCAGTGAATACTCCGAGTTGTTGAGTCCTCTGGAACCAATGTAGCGTACCGTGTCGTAGCCTATTTTATAGCGGTTGAAGCTGATGTTTGATACGTTGAAGAAATTTGGCATAGTGTAGTTCTGGGACTTTGGTTCAAGCTGATGCTAAAGAGGGTTTCTCAAAGTTGTAGTGTATTCTCAGAGTTGCTGGGTCCTCTTTCCATTACAGTGCACCGGGTCGTAGACTATCTTATACGGTTTCGAACTGGTGAAAGGATATAGTTGTATGGAGGTGTGAAAATGGTTAAGAGTGGGAGTTAATACTTGAATATAAAAGTGATTTATGTTTGAACGAATAACAATCATTTGAATTTATTTTGTTTAGTACCAATCATCAAGCAAGAAGCTTGAGGAAAATTTATATATGTAAAAGTTAATTGATATTGTCTCAAACAATCAGGCTGTTTGAAACATTTATTCTGGTTAGCGTATATAATTGTAAATATTAAGCGAAGCGGAATACGTTACATTTGCAAAGAAATCCAGCTCACTTAATGTTTCATTCAATGAGGTTTCCGACCCATCTAAAATGAAGTTGTCTCATCGGCAAATTGTGTTCACTTGTATTATTTATTGTTTGTTTTAATCCCCTGTATCCTGTTATTATGCTTAGTTTTTATAGCTAATATTTCCGCGCATACAATAAATATATAAGAGGACAGGTGATCGCCTTGCCTACAACTGCGTGCAATACTGAACAAGAATGACAAATTACCTCCTTGATTAACAGACAACTGAGCATTTTTATAGAACATAGTTATCCATGCTTGTAGTGATGAACCAAAATTAAAGAATTTCAATACTTTTTGTATAAAGGACCATGACAAAGAATCAAAGGCTGTTTCAAAATCAACAAGTGGAAGTAATTCTGTTTTTCTTTTAAATAATGCATTATGTCATATCAGTCTTGTATTTTCGTCCAAAAAACGAACTGCTAAAAATCCTGTTTGATCTCTATTAATAAGCTTATATTATACAGTTTGTATTCTATTAGCTACAGAGGCAGACGCCATTTTATATACATGTACAATATTTAAAAGAGAAATATGTCTGTAATTCTTTAAAAAATATATATCCTTGTTTACTTTGGGTATTAGGTAACAATATCTTGTCTTTGTGTTATAAATAGCTCTCCTTTTTCATAACTATAATTAAGTGCCCTGATGAGAAAGTATCCTAATTGTCTCCAAAATACCTTGTAAAATTCACATGTGTATCCACTACTGCCGGGGCTGCGGTTATTAGTCATATTTTTTAATGAGAAAGACAATTCTGAATATGTTAGTAAAGGTAAGTATAAAAATCGAACAGGAACTGCAGTTTTCACAGAACACAGTAAACCCCAAAACACGCAAAAAGACAAAAAAAGAATGGAAATAGTAATAATAAAGGCATATGACTTCACAAACACAAAAAGGGTTGACAGTATGGCTACTGCCTTGGAACGGTCAGTGGCAAAAAGGCCGCTGAGGGTTTAAACCAGGTTCTAGGATGCACCAAAACTCACACACATGAACTATTCTCTAACCAACAAGGCAGCATTAATAGGCAATATAAGTAAAACACAAAGATGAACAAATTTGGAACCCCGGGGCACAGGCATTGTTTAACCTAGGACCTTCGTTTGTACAACTTTTGCAAGTTAGAAGCTGGCGATCATTTATAAACAAAAACATTCAAATCTGTTCTGCGGTTCTTGAGAAGAAGATTTTTTATATATGGTAATTGCCGCCGCCTTGAAATGATTTGACCTCAGTATCATCCATGTGAAATTCCATCAAAATTGTAGAAGTTGTTTAACCAAGAGCTAACGCACGACGGACGACGGACGGACGACGAACACGGCGGTCACAATAGCTCACTTTGAGCCTTCTGCTCAGGTGAGCTAAACATTAAAATTCACAATTGAGATGTTCCCTGTAGAGTCCTTTTCAGTTTAATTTTACTTATTTGTAAGAACTGATTATTTCATTTGTATTGTGGTACACATAAACTTTAATAGTGTTCTCTACTGTTTAAAAGCAATAGAATAAACATGTTAGCATAACCTGGATTGTTGATTTAATTAGTTCTGTTTGTTTGTTTATTTGTTTGTTTGTATGCTTTTTACGTCATTTTCAACATATGCAAGGTTATATATGACCGTCGATCTGCTTGTGTTGGAGGCAAACCACCCCCATTTTCCTGTATAGAACCAGTACTGTACACATAAGAATCGTCACTTCCTCACTTGTAAGCCAGTGGGGTTCTAAACAGCAGCAGTCAGAGATGAGAAGGTTTAAGACGCAACGACGTTAACTCCTCGGCCACGGATGCTCTTGATTTTAATTAGACTAGTATAGAAGGCCAATGGCGTGAAGTAATGGATGCATGAAGTTCACAAACACCTCCTTATGTGTCTGTGATAGACGTGGTAGTTAGAAAAGGGAGGTGTCTGAATGCATAGGTCACTTTCCCTCTCTTTGCAACGGTTCTTAGTAGCCAACGATAATGGGTTGACGAGCCTTAAAAGGACAATTCAAGTATATACCTGTTCGTCTGCAGCACCTACCGCACAAACCCGTTTTATGTGGAATGCAGGCTCCCCTATTTAAAGACCTGTAATAGGTTGGACATTTACGCAGTCACCTTCACCCAGGCCCTAATACTATCAACATCCGCCAGCCCGGATAATAGAACCCGACAGTTTGGTCAAACTCCTATATCACTCTTGTGGTCTATGATGATGTGTTGATGTATATAGATCCGAACCAACTTTCTCTCTTGGCTAGGGCATATGACGGTCAGAGGTCAGGCGAGCTTATGGAATGGCGCGTTGTCCTTCGTCTTGTCCGCCGTCGTTGTCCGTCCATTAACGTTTAGTTGTTAACACTCTGGCACTTTTGTTTTGAATTAGATATTTAATAAAGTGTGTCAGGGCCTTTATAGCAATAAAAGTTCAGACGAGCAGTATCGGGAAAGTAACACCGGAGGTATGGCACTTAAAAATGACATATTCTGCCTCGTTAATGCTCTAGCACCTTCATTTTGTATGTGTTTTTACCAAACTTTGTCAGTGTCTCAGACAAGTTTGAATACCAGGTTGTTCAAATTAGTGAAACCAGAATTATGGCCATTGATTTATTGACAAATGCAGTATTTTGCTTTATTAATACTCTAACTATTTAATTGTTTAATTTGATTGGACTCAACTTTGACAGGATGTTAATGTCATTAAAAGCTCGAACGAACTCGGAAAGTAGATATATCAAAATCAAAACAGAAGCAGCAGAGCAATGAATCTTGAAGTATATAACGATGCTATAGTTCGCTTCGTTAACGCTCTAGCATCTTCATTATCATTAGTATTAATGATAACTCCAAAAAGCTCAAAAACCAGCTAGATTCGATAAGTTACGCTACAGTCATTGTATTTGATTTATTGACAAATTCTATATTTTATTTTTGTCAAAACTTTAGCTAATTCATGTTTCATCCGATCTTTACAAAATTGGTCTGGAGTGCTTATATCAATGAATCTTGCTCAAGTTTAATAACCAGCCAAATGTAAGCAGAAACAGCAAAGTGTTGGCACATGATTAAAATGGGCGGGTGGCGTTTAGAATACTACGGTTTGACACGTTTGAGAACCAGTCATATCTAACTCAATAACACACACAGACACACACACACACCACGTAATTGTTAATATTTGTTTCATGAAGTTATCACTTTTATCGAGAAAAGTATTTACACATTAAAAAACTAGCCATGTCGGACTAGGAACATCAGCGGTATTGCGCTTGAATTAGTTAAAATGTTGAACTTTGCTTTACACTCTAGATCATTCGATTTGACTATACAATAAATACATTTGTGTCACGTAACAGTAATTTGTGTAACGTAACAGTAATGTGTGTCACGTAAAAGTTGTGAAACAATACAACTAAACTTAAACATTGCAAAATGACACTAAATCGTTCAATAATAGCACTTTTTTGAGGAGTATAGATTGCGCCGTTACAAGGCGGCTCTAATTCCGTCATGTACCCAGGTTACATCTCCTATCCAATTACAATGTGACCAGGACACAGACGGTGGTGGTTGGGTCGTATCTCAGAGAAGATATGGATCTGTGAATTTTTATCGAAATTGGGTAGATTATAAAACCGGCTTTGTAGACTTAGAAGAATAGTTCTAACTCGGACATGATGCTTTAATCTCTCTAACATCAACATGTCCTCATAAATTGAGAGTAAAGATTGGGGACTTAAAAAAATCATAATTTGCGAAATACAGTTCAAGTCGGAAACGTGACGGAAGAGTACGTTTTAACGTTAAATGGATATAGCGGGCATGGCGGTGGTTTACCGAAATACAACTTTAAAGCTGTACAGTCCCTATGTTAACTGGTAATAACTCATGAATATGAATGAGTCACGTGTGAAGTAGTTTCAAATCGACGAACACCCCAAAAGTCGGTATATAAGGAGAAACCGATACGTAAAATTTCACATTTTTATTTAGCCTCAGTACAGATAACATCGATAAATATACGGCTGCAGAATATATGTGATAACAAAATATTTGCCCGGAACGGGATTTGAACCACAGCCTTGCACTTGTAAGATTTGGAAGATGTACGCTGAACCTCCTGACCACTGCTATTTATTGGTATTTTGTAGCATTTTTAACACTAAATAGGCATTACGTAATAACAAGAGCGCGCACACAAACTCATCAAGCGCTAAATAACAAGTCGAGATATGGTTGATTTGAGGCGAAGTATTAGTTTCATATTGATAAGATACAGTATTACACCAGGCAATGTTAATTTACACGTGCGACAAATGGACTGCATATTTATTGATCCATCTTTAGTTGCGTTCAAATATGTTAAGTTATTTTGCCTCACAATATATGGTAGTTAGTATACTATTTTCTCAAGTAGCGTTGTGGTTCAGTGGATAGAGCACAGGACTTGAAATCAGAAGGTCGTGTGTTCGAGCCCCGAAAGAAGCTAACTTTTTTTCTGTAAAAATTACTGTTACCTGTGTATAGGTACGATGTGCACTGGTCGATGTATATACAGTAAATGATTTCTTGCGCTATATTTGCTCGCTTAAATACCCGATTTCGACATGAGCTGATGAACATGAAGTTACAAATAAAGACACGCCTACAAAGAAGAAATCGATTGATATAGGGACTCTGTAGCTTTAAGCCCGATACTTATATTTAATTATCGGTGGTACTTTTTCATTTTTTTGGTTTTCTTACTTAATTTTCGATTCAGTGGTTCCACTACTCCGGCCGTTTAAAGGCTCTGGGTATTGTTTAACAACTTATAGGATATGTTGTCTGCTTTTTAATTTAGTCTTGTGACTGTTACTTGTGATAGGCTTCATAACCGCTGCTCCCAACTAAATTTCATAATGTTTATTTCGCTCTTCGGGTCATAGATTTTTATTAGATACTGGGACCATACGCCGTACGACATGGGGGAGATTAATCTCCATGTCGACCGCCATATGCATGCCATCTTCGGGATGGTTAAACGTTTGTACTATTGATTTTATTAATATTGAGTTCTGCTCAACCCGGGACTAGAGGGCGTGAGCGGTAGCTAGCATATTTCACTACCGCTCATGAAAAGTTTCAATCAAACCGAGACTGCAATATTCGTATGTGTCGTTTTCGGCCGTTTCCAAAGGTCCATTAGCATACTCTTTTTTCAAAGTGGACATGAAATGCAGCATTTAAGGACCACAGTCAACCATAAAACCAGCATAAAAACAAATAAAAATTAGAAATTGTTATTGTCCATGGGACAAAAACGTATGGCTCCCCCACTCGCCCGAACAGACATAATTGACGACTCTAGGTCCAACTGTTCTTTATTGATCTGAGATCGTTTTGATATTCAATATCCCTGTGACTGTATGTACTATCTGTATCAGTAAGGCCACATAAAAAAATATATGTGGTTCAAGTAACCCGACCGACCCTATTTTTTTAAAGGGCCGAACCTAAAACTTCTTATGCAAAAATTAAAAAAAAAAAAAAAAAAAAAAATCAAAAATCAAAAAAATAATAAAATAATAAAAAAAAAATTAAACAAAAAATTAAAATTAAAAAATATTTAAAAAAAAATAAAAAAAATAAAAAAAATAAAAAAAAAATCTAAATTAAAAAAAATAAAAAATTAATAGGGGTCATCTACTGGTCATGACCAACCATCCTTCCAAGTTTGAGGACCCTAGGTCCAACCATTCTCTAGTTATTGATCGGACATAGTTTCACCGCAACCTTGACCTTTGACCTAGTGACCCCAAAATCAATAGGGTCATCTACTGGTCATGACCAACCATCCTTCCAAGTTTGAGGACCCTAGGTCCAACCATTCTCTAGTTATTGATTGGACATCGTTTCACCGCAAACTTGACCTTTGACCCCAAAATCAATAGGGTCATCTACTTGTCATGACCAACCATCCTTCCAAGTTTGAGGACCCTAAGTCCAACCGTTCTCTAGTTATTGATCGGACATCGTATTAATAGTCAAGGTCACCACGACCTTGACCTTTGACCTAGTGACCCCTCTACTTGTCATGACTAACCGTCGTTCCAAGTTTGAGGACCCTAGGTCCAACCGGTCTCTAGATATTGATCGGACATCGTTTTGATAGTCAAGGTCACCGCGACCTTGACCTTTGACCTAGTGACCCCAAAATCAATAGGGGTCATCTACTTGTCATGACCAACCATCCTTTCAAGTTTGAGGACCGTAGGTCCAACTATTCTCTAGTTATTGATCGGACATCGTTTGTGACACAGACAGACCTACGGCCTTGACCTTTGACCTAGTTACCCCAAAATCAATAGGGGTCATCTACTTGTCATGACCAACCATCCTTCCAAGTTTGAGGACCCTAGGTCCAACCATTCTCTAGTTATTGATCGGACATCGTTTTGATAGTCAATGTCACCGCAACCTTGACCTTTGACCTAGTGACCCCAAAATCAATAGGGGTCATCTACTTGTCATGACCAACCATCCTTCCAAGTTTGAGGACCCTAGGTCCAACCATTCTGTAGTTATTGATCGGACATCGTTTTGATAGTCAATGTCACCGCAACATTGACCTTTGACCTAGTGACCCCAAAATCAAGAGGGGTCATCTACTTGTCATGACCAACCATCCTTTCAAGTTTGAGGACCCTAGGTCCAACCATTCTGTAGTTATTGATCGGACATCGTTTTGATAGTCAATGTCACCACAACATTGACCTTTGACCTAGTGACCCCAAAAGCAATAGAGGTCATTTACTTGTCATGACCAACCATCCTTCCAAGTTTGAGGACCCTAGGTCCAACTATTCTCTAGTTATTGATCGGACATCGTTTTGATAGTCAATGTCACCGCAACATTGACCTTTGACCTAGTGACCCCAAAATCAATAGGGGTCATCTACTTGTCATGACCAACCATCCTTCCAAGTTTGAGGACCCTAGGTCCAACCATTCTGTAGTTATTGATCGGACATCGTTTTGATAGTCAATGTCACCGCAACATTGACCTTTGACCTAGTGACCCCAAAATCAATAGGGGTCATCTACTTGTCATGACCAACCATCCTTCCAAGTTTGGGGACCCTAGGTCCAACCATTCTCTAGTTATTGATCGGACATCGTTTGTGACACAGACCTACAGACACGCAGACAGACAGACAGAAAGCACAAAATCAATATGGCTCCCCTACCACACTTCGTGTGGGGGAGCCATAATTACAAAGATGAACAAAAGCCAAGATATGACATCACAAACATAACAGGGTAGACTATAGTGGCAAAAAATGCCGCTGAGGGTGGGGGTGGTGGGGTGGGGGGTTAATCAGCGTTTAAAGCTACAGAGTCCCTATATCAATCGATTTCTTCTTTGTAGGCGTGTCTTTATTTGTAATTTCATGTTCACCAGCTCATGTCGAAATGTCGGGTATTTAAGCGAGCAAATATAGCGCAAGAAATCATTTACTGTATATACATCAACCAGTGCGCATCGTACCTATACACAGGTAACAGTAATTTTTACAGAAAAAAAAAGTTAGTTTCTTTCGGGGCTCGAACACACGACCTTCTGATTTCAAGTCCGGTGCTATATCCACTGAACTACAACGCTATTTGAAAAAATAGTATACTAACTACCATATATTATGAGGCAAAATAACTTAACATATTTGAACGCAACTAAAGATGGATCAATAAATATGCAGTCCATATTGTCGCACGTGTAAATTAACATTGTCTGGTGTAATACTGTATCGTATCAATATGAAACTAACCATATCTCGACTTGTTATTTAGCGCTTGATGAGTTTGTGTGCGCGCTCTTGTTATTACGTAATGCCTATTTAGTGTTAAAAATGCTACAAAATACCAATAAATAGCAGTGGTCTAGAGGTTCAGCGTACATGTTTCAAATCTTACAAGTGCAAGGCTGTGGTTCAAATCCCGTTCCGGGCAATTATTTTTTTATCACATATATTCTGGAGCCGTATATTTATCGATTTTACCTGTACGGAGGCTATATAAAAATGTGAAATTGTACGTATCGATTTCTCCTTATATACCGACTTTTGGGGTGTTCGTCGATTTGAAACTACTTCACACGTGACTCATTCATATTCATGAGCTATTACCAGTTAAAATAGCGACTGTACAGCTTTAAGGAGCACCAAACATTACTCTTACCATATTGTCATCCCAGTTAAACGAGGCAGTGTAAATAAACATATCCCCGTCAGGGTATATATAACACTAATAGGCAATATAAGTATAGCACATAGATAATCATGTGTGTATGAATATAAAAACGAAAACCTAGAAAGCAACAACGCCAGTACTCGATCACTTGGCAGAAGCAAGAGCAACACAAGATAACACACCGTTAAGGGTACGACAAGACAAGATTGAGGACAAGTTTCAAACGTTACCGTCCTTTCAGGATTTAGTAGACGTCATCATAGGGTCAACAATCTGCCCGGTCATCGCACAATCTAAGAGGATTGCATAGTGGCGAACTGTAAATGGGTCCACCAAGCATGCAGTGTGCGTTGCAAAATGATAGGGTCATAACCTCTTTTGATCAACTTTTTACAAGTTTAACAAAGATAGTATGAACGTGATCATGACCAAGGATCTTACGAAGTTTGTAAATCGAACAACATGCAGCGCGTTGCAGAAGGCTAGTGTCATAAACTATTTTGATAAACATTTAACACGTTAATGAAGATATTGTATAAGTATAAAAGTGATTATAAGCAACGATCTTGCGAAGTTTGTAAATCACTTCACCACAGAAGTCAGGTTGTGATAGATTGTCGCAGAAGAGTTCCTAATCCCGGATAGGGACTCTACAGCACAGGATTCAGCATACACTGGAACAATGCTATTTATGTGCTTTTGTATGTGCAAATATTTATATTTAGTATAATCATATGCTTACTATTTTCATGTTGTCTGCTTTCCATGTACTAATGAGCCACTTTTCTAGTTTCCGCTTGTTAACGTGTTTTATTTGCCGATTCTAGTACCTTTAAAGATGTCTATTATGGTACTCAAGATCTGTCTTAGATGTGTATGCTTAATTCAGTCTTACATGTATCTATGTATGCTTTCTTAACGTTCAGCCATTATACGTTGTTGTCCCATTGTATGTCATGCCGACTCGAAATAAATATTATCTTATCTTAAATTGTCTTTATGTTTTAAAGGAAATCAGGAGTACGATAATAAAAATGTTGCAAAGGTTTCAGAAGTTTATGCTAACGGTAGCGTTGCTAAAGTAGCTTCTTAGTTATACAAACATTGCGAATATTATTTTTAAAGTCCTCAATACGACTATAATATCTAGAAAAACATATCAGTTGAGAATCATAGACCACATAAGAAGTAGCTCTGGAAACATCCCCATGTAAATGGGGATAATTAACAATATCAAAATTAAAATAATTTCTCTTATCATGGATTTTACAAATTATTTGAGGCAACCCTGATCTACTTTTAAAATAAAGAAATAATTTAAGAACTCTTCTGCGACAAGTTCTATGGTGAAGTGATTTGCAAACTTCGTCATATCCTTGTCATGATCACTTTCATAAAATCGTTATTCAGCGTGTTAAAATATCTATCAAAAGAGGTTATGATCCTATATTTTGCAACGCACTGCATGTTTAGTAGTTGACCCATTTACAGTTCGCCGTTATACTTTCCTCTTTGATTGTGCGATGACCGGACAGGTTGTGAACACTATATGACGTCTACTTAAAGTCTGAAAGAACAGTAACGGTTGATGTTTACCTTCAACCTGGTCTTGTCGTACCGTTCATGTTTTATGTTCTTGTTGCGCTCTCTTCTTCCAAGTCATCGAGTACTATACTGTTTTGTATAATCGTCGTTGTGTTATACTTATATTGCCTATTAATGCTGCCTAAATTAGGCAGCATTAATAGGCAATATAAGTTAAAGGAGAAAGCCAGACAGGGCTTTTATTATTTACACTTGTCATTTTTATTGGGACGACAATAGGGTAATAGTGAGGACTGGTTCACGCTAGAACCCGGATAGTCCGACTTTCTGCCACTGACCGTTCCAAGACGGTACCCCTATTGTCAATCCTTGTATGTTTGTGGCGTAACATACTATGCTTCTATATTTACTTATAATTGGTGTTTGTCTCGTATGCGTCTTATTGGTTGACTGTGTTATGTAAATGCTACGTTTCCTTGTAATTGGTGTGTGTCTTGTAATTGGTGTTTGTCCTTTAGGCGTCTTATTGATATTAGTCTTGTATGCGTCTTCTTGGATGACTGTGTTCTGTAAATGCTACGCTTCCTTGTAATTGGTGTTAGTTTTGTATGCGTCTTATTGGTTGACTGTGTTCTGAAAATGCTACGTTTCCTTGTAATTGGTTTTTGTCTTGTACGCGTCTTATTGGTTTACTATGTTCTGTAAATGCTACGTTTCCTTGTAATTGGTGTTTGTCTTGTATGCGTCTTATTGGTTCAATGTGTTCTGTAAATGCTACGTTTCCTTGTAATTGGTGTTTGTCTTATATGCGTCTTATTTACTATGTTTTGTAAATGCTATGTTTCCTTCCAATTGGTGTTTGTTTTGTATGCGTCTTATTGGTTTATTGTGTTCTGTAAATGCTACGTTTCCTTGTAAATGGTGTTTGTCTTATATGCGTCTTATTTACTATTTTTTGTAAATGCTATGTTTCCTTGTATTTGGTGTTTGTCTTGTATGCGTCTTATTGGTTTACTGTGTTCTGTAAATGCTACGTTCCCTTGTAATTGGTGTTTGTCTTGTATGCGACTTATTGGTTGACTGTGTTCTGTAAATGCTACGTTTCCTTGTAACTGGTGTTTGTCTTGTATGCGTCTAATTGGTTGACTGTGTTCTGTAAATGCTACGTTCACTTGTAATTGGCTTGTATGCGTCTTATTAGTTGACTGTGTTCTGTAAATGTTACGTTTCATTGTAATTGGTGTTTGTCCTGTATGCGTCATATCGGTTGAACTGTGTTCTGTAAATGCTACGTTTCCTTGTAATTGGTGTTTGTCTTGTATGCGAATTATTGGTTGACTGTGTTCTGTAAATGCTACGTTTCCTTGTAATTGGTGTTTGTCTTGTATGCGTCTTATGGGTTGACTGTGTTCTGTAAATGCTACGTTTACTTGTAATTGGTGTTTGTCTTGTATGCGACATATTGGTTGACTGTGTTCTGTAAATGCTACGTTTCCTTGTAATTGGTGTTTGTCTTGTATGCGTCTTATGGGTTGACTTGTTATTGGTATTTGTTTTGTATGCGTCTTATTGGTTGACTGTGTTCTGTAAATGCTACGTTTCCTTGTAATTGGTGTTTGTCTTGTATGCGTCTTATTAGTTGACTGTGTTCTGTAAATGCTACGTTTCCTTGTTATTGGTGTTTGTCCTGTATGCGTCTTATCGGTTGACTGTGTTCTGTAAATGCTACGTTTCCTTGTTATCGGTATTTGTTTTGTATGCGTCTTATTGGTTGACTGTGTTCTGTAAATGCTACGTTTCCTTGTAATTGGTGTTTGTCTTGTATGCGTCTTATTGGTTGACTGTGTTCTGTAAATGCTACGTTTACTTGTAATTGATGTTTGTCTTGTATGCGTCTTATTGGTTGACTGTGTTCTGTAAATGTTCCGTTTCCTTGTAACAGGGGTTTGTCCTGTATACGTCTTATCGGTTGACTGTGTTCTGTAAATGCTACGTTTCCTTGTAATTGGTGTTTGTTTTGTATGCGTCTTATTGGTTGACTGTGTTCTGTAAATTCTACGTTTCCTTGTAATTGGTGTTTGTCTTGTATGCGTCTTATTGGTTGACTGTGTTCTGTAAATGCTACGTTTACTTGTAATTGATGTTTGTCCTGAATACGTCTTATCGGTTGACTGTGTTCTGTAAATGCTACGTTTCCTTGTAATTGGTGTTTGTTTTGTATGCGTCTTATTGGTTGACTGTGTTCTGTAAATGCTACGTTTCCTTGTAATTGGTGTTTGTCTTGTATGCGTCTTATTGGTTGACTGTGTTCTGTAAATGCTACGTTTCCTTGTAATTGGTGTTTGTCTTGTATGAGTCTTATTGGTTGACTGTGTTCTGTAAATGCTACATTTCCTTGTAATTGGTGTTTGTTTTGTATGCGTCTTATTGGTTGACTGTGTTCTGTAAATGCTACGTTTCTTTGTAATTGGTGTTTGTCTTGTATGCGTCTTATTGGTTGACTGTGTTCTGTAAATGCTACGTTTCCTTGTAATTGGTGTTTGTCTTGTATTTCTGTAAATACTACGTTTCCTTGTAATTGGTGTTTGTCTTGTATGCGTCTTATTGGTTGAAGGTGTTCTGTAAATGCTACTTTTCCTTGTAATTGGTGTTTGTCTTCTATGCGTCTTATTGGTTGACTCTGTTCTATAAATGCTACGTTTACTTGTAATAGATTGGTCTACTGTGTTCTGTAAATACTACGTTTCCTTGTAATTGGAGTTTGTCTTGTATGCGTCTTATTGGTTGACTGTGTTCTGTAAATGCTATGTTTCTTTGTAATTGTTTGTCTTTTACACGTCTTATTGGTTGACTGTGTTATGTAAATGCTACGTTTCCTTGTAATTGATGTTTGTCTTGTATGCGTCTTATTGGTTGACTGTGTTCTGTAAATGCTACGTTTCCTTGTAATTGGTGTTTGTCTTGTATGCGTCTTATTGGTTGACTGCGTTCTGTAAATGCTACGTTTCAATGTAATTGATGCTTGTCTTGTATGCGTCTTATTGGTTGACTGTGTTCTGTAAATGCTACGTTTCCTTGTAATTGGTGTTTGTCTTGTATGCGTCTTATTGGTTGACTGCGTTCTGTAAATGCTACGTTTCCTTGTAATTGGTGTTTGTCTTGTATGCGTCTTATTGGTTGAAGGTGTTCTGTAAATGCTACGTTTCCTTGTAATTGATGTTTGTCTTCTATGCGTCTTTTTGGTTGACTCTGTTCTATAAATGCTACGTTTACTTGTAATTGATTGGTCTACTGTGTTCTGTAAATGCTACGTTTCCTTGTAATTGGAGTTTGTCATGTATGCGTCTTTTTGGTTGACTGTGTTCTGTAAATGCTACGTTTCCTTGTAATTGTTTGTCTTTTATACGTCTTATTGGTTGACTGTGTTCTGTAAATGCTACGTTTCCTTGTAATTGATGTTTGTCTTGTATGCGTCTTATTGGTTGACTGTGTTCTGTAAATGATTCGTTTCCTTGTAATTGATATTTGTTTTGTATGCGTCTTATTGGCTGATTGTGTTCTGTAAATGCTACGTTTCCATGTAATTGGTGTCTGTCCTGTATGCGTCTTATTGTTTGACTTGGTCTGTAAATGCTACGTTTCATTGTAATTGGTGTTTTTCTTGTATGCGTCTTATTGGTTTACTGTGTTCTTTAAATGCTACGATTCCTTGTAATTGGTGTTTGTCTTGTATGCGTTTTATTGATTGACTGTGTTCTGTAAATGATGTGTTTCCTTGCAATTGGTGTTTGTCTTGTATGTGTTTTATTGTTTGACTGTGTTCTGTAAATGCTACGATCCCTTGAATTGGTGTCTGTGTTGTATGCGTCTTATTGTTTGACTGTGTTCTGTAAATAATAAGTTTCCTTGTAATTGATATTTGTCTTGTATTCGTCTTATTGGTTTACGTTGTTCTGTAAATACTACGTTTCATTGTAATTGGTGTTTGTCTTGTATGCGTCTTATTGGTTGACTGTGTTCTGTAAATGCTACGTTTCCTTGTAATTGGTGTTTGTCTTGTATGCGTCTTATTGGTTGAAGGTGTTCTGTAAATGCTACGTTTCCTTGTAATTGGTGTTTGTTTTGTATGGGTCTTATTGGTTGACTGTGTTCTGTAAATGCTACGTTTCCTTGTAATTGGTGTTTGTCTTGTATTCGTCTTATTGGTTGACTGTGTTCTGTAAATGCTACGTTTCCTTGTAATTGGTGTTTGTCTTGTATGGGTCTTATTGGTTGAAGGTGTTCTGTAAATGCTACGTTACCTTGTAATTGGTGTTTGTCTTGTATGCGTCTTAATGGTTGACTGTGTTCTGTAAATGCTACTTTTCCTTGTAATTGGTGTTTGTCTTGTATGCGTCTTATTGGTTGAAGGTGTTCTGTAAATACTACGTTTCCTTGTAATTGATGTTTGTCTTCTATGCGTCTTTTTGGTTGACTCTGTTCTATAAATGCTACGTTTCCTTGTAATTGATTGGTCTACTGTGTTCTGTAAATGCTACGTTTCCTTGTAATTGGAGTTTGTCATGTATGCGTCTTATTGGTTGACTGTGTTCTGTAAATGCTACGTTTCCTTGTAATTGTTTGTCTTTTATACGTCTTATTGGTTGACTGTGTTCTGTAAATGCTACGTTTCCTTGTAATTGATGTTTGTCTTGTATGCGTCTTATTGGTTGACTGTGTTCTGTAAATGATTCGTTTCCTTGTAATTGATATTTGTTTTGTATGCGTCTTATTGGCTGATTGTGTTCTGTAAATGCTACGTTTCCATGTAATTGATGTTTGTCCTGTATGCGTCTTATTGTTTGACTTGGTCTGTAAATGCTACGTTTCATTGTAATTGGTGTTTTTCTTGTATGCGTCTTATTGGTTTACTGTGTTCTTTAAATGCTACGATTCCTTGTAATTGGTGTTTGTCTTGTATGCGTTTTATTGTTTGACTGTGTTCTGTAAATGATATGTTTCCTTGCAATTGGTGTTTGTCTTGTATGTGTTTTATTGTTTGACTGTGTTCTGTAAATGCTGCGATCCCTTGAATTGGTGTCTGTGTTGTATGCGTCTTATTGTTTGACTGTGTTCTGTAAATAATAAGTTTCCTTGTAATTGATATTTGTCTTGTATTCGTCTTATTGGTTTACGTTGTTCTGTAAATACTACGTTTCATTGTAATTGGTGTTTGTCTTGTATGCGTCTTATTGGTTGACTTTGTTCTGTAAATGCTACGTTTCCTTGTAATTGGTGTTAGTCTTGTATGCGTCTTATTGGTTGACTGTGTTCTGTAAATGCTACGTTTCCTTGTAATTGGTGTTTGTCTTGTATGCGTCTTATTGGTTGAAGGTGTTCTGTAAATGCTACGTTTCCTTGTAATTGGTGTTTGTCTTGTATGCGTCTTATTGGTTGAAGGTGTTCTGTAAATGCTACGTTACCTTGTATTTGGATTTTGTCTTGTATGCGTCTTATTGGTTGACTGTGTTCTGTAAATGCTACTTTTCCTTGTAATTGGTGTTTGTCTTGTATGCGTCTTATTGGTTGAAGGTATTCTGTAAATACTACGTTTCCTTGTAATTGGTGTTTGTTTTGTATGCGTCTTTTTGGTTGACTGTGTGCTGTAAATGCTACGTTTCCTTGTAATTGGTGTTTGTCTTGTATGCGTCTTATTGGTTGACTGTGTTATGTAAATGCTACGTTTCCTTGTAATTGGTGTTTGTCTTGTATGCGTCTTATTGGTTGAAGGTGTTCTGTAAATGCTACGTTTACTTGTAATTGATGTTTGTCTTGTATGCGTCTTATTGGTTGACTGTGTTCTGTAAATGTTCCGTTTCCTTGTAACAGGGGTTTGTCCTGTATACGTCTTATCGGTTGACTGTGTTCTGTAAATGCTACGTTTCCTTGTAATTGGTGTTTGTTTTGTATGCGTCTTATTGGTTGACTGTGTTCTGTAAATGCTACGTTTCCTTGTAATTGGTGTTTGTCTTGTATGCGTCTTATTGGTTGACTGTGTTCTGTAAATGCTACGTTTACTTGTAATTGATGTTTGTCCTGAATACGTCTTATCGGTTGACTGTGTTCTGTAAATGCTACGTTTCCTTGTAATTGGTGTTTGTTTTGTATGCGTCTTATTGGTTGACTGTGTTCTGTAAATGCTACGTTTCCTTGTAATTGGTGTTTGTCTTGTATGCGTCTTATTGGTTGACTGTGTTCTGTAAATGCTACGTTTCCTTGTAATTGGTGTTTGTCTTGTATGCGTCTTATTGGTTGACTGTGTTCTGTAAATGCTACATTTCCTTGTAATTGGTGTTTGTTTTGTATGCGTCTTATTGGTTGACTGTGTTCTGTAAATGCTACGTTTCTTTGTAATTGGTGTTTGTCTTGTATGCGTCTTATTGGTTGACTGTGTTCTGTAAATGCTACGTTTCCTTGTAATTGGTGTTTGTCTTGTATTTCTGTAAATACTACGTTTCCTTGTAATTGGTGTTTGTCTTGTATGCGTCTTATTGGTTGAAGGTGTTCTGTAAATGCTACTTTTCCTTGTAATTGGTGTTTGTCTTCTATGCGTCTTATTGGTTGACTCTGTTCTATAAATGCTACGTTTACTTGTAATAGATTGGTCTACTGTGTTCTGTAAATACTACGTTTCCTTGTAATTGGAGTTTGTCTTGTATGCGTCTTATTGGTTGACTGTGTTCTGTAAATGCTACGTTTCTTTGTAATTGTTTGTCTTTTATACGTCTTATTGGTTGACTGTGTTCTGTAAATGCTACGTTTCCTTGTAATTGATGTTTGTCTTGTATGCGTCTTATTGGTTGACTGTGTTCTGTAAATGCTACGTTTCCTTGTAATTGGTGTTTGTCTTGTATGCGTCTTATTGGTTGACTGCGTTCTGTAAATGCTACGTTTCAATGTAATTGATGCTTGTCTTGTATGCGTCTTATTGGTTGACTGTGTTCTGTAAATGCTACGTTTCCTTGTAATTTGTGTTTGTCTTGTATGCGTCTTATTGGTTGACTGCGTTCTGTAAATGCTACGTTTCCTTGTAATTGGTGTTTGTCTTGTATGCGTCTTATTGGTTGAAGGTGTTCTGTAAATGCTACGTTTCCTTGTAATTGATGTTTGTCTTCTATGCGTCTTTTTGGTTGACTCTGTTCTATAAATGCTACGTTTACTTGTAATTGATTGGTCTACTGTGTTCTGTAAATGCTACGTTTCCTTGTAATTGGAGTTTGTCATGTATGCGTCTTTTTGGTTGACTGTGTTCTGTAAATGCTACGTTTCCTTGTAATTGTTTGTCTTTTATACGTCTTATTGGTTGACTGTGTTCTGTAAATGCTACGTTTCCTTGTAATTGATGTTTGTCTTGTATGCGTCTTATTGGTTGACTGTGTTCTGTAAATGATTCGTTTCCTTGTAATTGATATTTGTTTTGTATGCGTCTTATTGGCTGATTGTGTTCTGTAAATGCTACGTTTCCATGTAATTGGTGTTTGTCCTGTATGCGTCTTATTGTTTGACTTGGTCTGTAAATGCTACGTTTCATTGTAATTGGTGTTTTTCTTGTATGCGTCTTATTGGTTTACTGTGTTCTTTAAATGCTACGATTCCTTGTAATTGGTGTTTGTCTTGTATGCGTTTTATTGATTGACTGTGTTCTGTAAATGATGTGTTTCCTTGCAATTGGTGTTTGTCTTGTATGTGTTTTATTGTTTGACTGTGTTCTGTAAATGCTACGATCCCTTGAATTGGTGTCTGTGTTGTATGCGTCTTATTGTTTGACTGTGTTCTGTAAATAATAAGTTTCCTTGTAATTGATATTTGTCTTGTATTCGTCTTATTGGTTTACGTTGTTCTGTAAATACTACGTTTCATTGTAATTGGTGTTTGTCTTGTATGCGTCTTATTGGTTGACTGTGTTCTGTAAATGCTACGTTTCCTTGTAATTGGTGTTTGTCTTGTATGCGTCTTATTGGTTGAAGGTGTTCTGTAAATGCTACGTTTCCTTGTAATTGGTGTTTGTTTTGTATGGGTCTTATTGGTTGACTGTGTTCTGTAAATGCTACGTTTCCTTGTAATTGGTGTTTGTCTTGTATTCGTCTTATTGGTTGACTGTGTTCTGTAAATGCTACGTTTCCTTGTAATTGGTGTTTGTCTTGTATGGGTCTTATTGGTTGAAGGTGTTCTGTAAACGCTACGTTACCTTGTAATTGGTGTTTGTCTTGTATGCGTCTTATTGGTTGACTGTGTTCTGTAAATGCTACTTTTCCTTGTAATTGGTGTTTGTCTTGTATGCGTCTTATTGGTTGAAGGTGTTCTGTAAATACTACGTTTCCTTGTAATTGTTGTTTGTCTTCTATGCGTCTTTTTGGTTGACTCTGTTCTATAAATGCTACGTTTACTTGTAATTGATTGGTCTACTGTGTTCTGTAAATGCTACGTTTCCTTGTAATTGGAGTTTGTCATGTATGCGTCTTATTGGTTGACTGTGTTCTGTAAATGCTACGTTTCCTTGTAATTGTTTGTCTTTTATACGTCTTATTGGTTGACTGTGTTCTGTAAATGCTACGTTTCCTTGTAATTGATGTTTGTCTTGTATGCGTCTTATTGGTTGACTGTGTTCTGTAAATGATTCGTTTCCTTGTAATTGATATTTGTTTTGTATGCGTCTTATTGGCTGATTGTGTTCTGTAAATGCTACGTTTCCATGTAATTGATGTTTGTCCTGTATGCGTCTTATTGTTTGACTTGGTCTGTAAATGCTACGTTTCATTGTAATTGGTGTTTTTCTTGTATGCGTCTTATTGGTTTATTGTGTTCTTTAAATGCTACGATTCCTTGTAATTGGTGTTTGTCTTGTATGCGTTTTATTGTTTGACTGTGTTCTGTAAATGATATGTTTCCTTGCAATTGGTGTTTGTCTTGTATGTGTTTTATTGTTTGACTGTGTTCTGTAAATGCTGCGATCCCTTGAATTGGTGTCTGTGTTGTATGCGTCTTATTGTTTGACTGTGTTCTGTAAATAATAAGTTTCCTTGTAATTGATATTTGTCTTGTATTCGTCTTATTGGTTTACGTTGTTCTGTAAATACTACGTTTCATTGTAATTGGTGTTTGTCTTGTATGCGTCTTATTGGTTGACTTTGTTCTGTAAATGCTACGTTTCCTTGTAATTGGTGTTAGTCTTGTATGCGTCTTATTGGTTGACTGTGTTCTGTAAATGCTACGTTTCCTTGTAATTGGTGTTTGTCTTGTATGCGTCTTATTGGTTGAAGGTGTTCTGTAAATGCTACGTTTCCTTGTAATTGGTGTTTGTCTTGTATGCGTATTATTGGTTGAAGGTGTTCTGTAAATGCTACGTTACCTTGTATTTGGAGTTTGTCTTGTATGCGTCTTATTGGTTGACTGTGTTCTGTTAATGCTACTTTTCCTTGTAATTGGTGTTTGTCTTGTATGCGTCTTATTGGTTGAAGGTATTCTGTAAATACTACGTTTCCTTGTAATTGGTGTTTGTTTTGTATGCGTCTTTTTGGTTGACTGTGTGCTGTAAATGCTACGTTTCCTTGTAATTGGTGTTTGTCTTGTATGCGTCTTATTGGTTGACTGTGTTATGTAAATGCTACGTTTCCTTGTAATTGGTGTTTGTCTTGTATGCGTCTTATTGGTTGAAGGTGTTCTGTAAATGCTACGTTTCCTTGTAATTGGTGTTTGTCTTGTATGCGTCTTATTGGTTGACTGTGTTCTGTAATTGCTAAGTTTCCTTGTAATTGATGTTTGTCTTGTATGCGTCTTTTTGGTTAACTCTGTTCTATAAATGCTACGTTTACTTGTAATTTATTGGTTTACTGTGTTCTGTAAATGCTACGTTTCCTTGTAATTGGTGTTTGTCTTGTATTTCTGTAAATACTACGTTTCCTTGTAATTGGTGTTTGTCTTGTATGCGTCTTATTGGTTGAAGGTGTTCTGTAAATGCTACTTTTCCTTGTAATTGGTGTTTGTCTTCTATGCCTCTTATTGGTTGACTCTGTTCTATAAATGCTACGTTTACTTGTAATAGATTGGTCTACTGTGTTCTGTAAATACTACGTTTCCTTGTAATTGGAGTTTGTCTTGTATGCGTCTTATTGGTTGTCTGTGTTCTGTAAATGCTACGTTTCCTTGTAATTGATATTTGTCTTGTATGCGTCTTATTGGCTGACTGTGTTCTGTAAATGCTACGTTTCCTTGTAATTGGTGTTTGTCTCGTATGCGTCTTATTGGTTGACTGTGTTCTGTAAATGCTATGTTTTCCTGTAATTGATGTTTGTCTTGTATGCGTCTTATTGGTTGACTGTGTTCTGTAAATGCTACGTTTGCTTGTAATTGATATTTGTTGTTGTATGCGTCTTATTGGCTGACTGTGTTCTGTAAATGCTACGTTTCCTTGTAATTGGTGTTTGTCTTGTATGCGTCTTATTGGTTGACTGTGTTTTGTAAATGCTACGTTTACTTGTAATTGGTGTTTGTCTTGTACGCGTCTTATTGGTTGACTGTGTTCTGTAAATGCTACGTTTCCTTGTAATTAGTGTCTGTCTTGTACGCGTCTTATTGGTTGACTGTGTTCTGTAAATGCTACGTTTACTTGTAATTGGTGTTTGTCTTGTACGCGTCTTATTGGTTGACTGTGTTCTGTAAATGCTACGTTTACTTGTTATTGGTGTTTGTCTTGTACGCGTCTTATGGGTTGACTGTGTTCTGTAAATGCTACGTTTCCTTGTAATTGGTGTTTGTCTTGTATGCGTCTTATTGTTTTACTGTGTTCTGTAAATGCTACGTTTCCTTGTAATTGGTGTCTGTCTTGTATGCGTCTTAGTGGTTGACTGTGTTCTGTAAATAATACGTTTCCTTGTAATTGATGTTTGTCTTGTATACGTCTTATTGGTTTAAGTTGTTCTGTAAATACTACGTTTCATTGTAATTGGTGTTTGTCTTGTACCCGTCTTATTGGTTGGCTGTGTTCTGTAAATGCTACGTTTCCTTGTAATTGGTGTTTGTCTAATATGCCTCTTATTGGTTGACTGAGTTCTGTAAATGCTACGTTTCCTTGTATTTGATGTTTGTCCTGTGTGCGTCTTATTGGTTGACTGTGTTCTGTAAATGCTACGTTTCATTGTAATTGGTGTTTGTCTTGTACGCGTCTTATTGGTTGACTGTGTTCTGTAAATGCTACATTTACTGTAAGATTTGTATACCTACTTTCAACTAGAACTATCACTGAAGGTGATGAATACCCCCAGTTTTTGAACAGGTTTTATGTGTATATGAAGTTTGGGAACAACCCATTCAAAACTGTTTAAGGAATACAAGTAATAAAAATGTGGTATGTCCAACTGTCCAAATCGGTTCCGCGCCATCAAGTACTTGTTTGTGTCGTTTAGATGAAATTTAATTTTCCCATAGCCGTCCCTACATATTCCGGCAATGACAGCTGTGGCTGTATATCGCGGAAAGGAGCACAGCGCCGAACTGTTAAGCAAGGGATCATGACCCGTTAAAATGTCAGCTATATATATGTAAATGTTAGTCCGGAAAATGTAGGCGGGCTTTACATACATACGTACGTGCATGCTTGCATGCGTGCGTGTACATACATACATACATACACACATAATACCTACCCACACCCACACACACACACACACAATACATACATACATACATGTATACATACATACATACATACATACATTGTTTTGACCATTCCTTAATCATGAATAAATAAGCGTACTTATATTTCAAACTCTAAGGATAAAATATGAAAGTGTATAAATGCGCGCCCAGCGCACGCACACACAACATGTCATGCAAACTTCATCTTAGGAAACCATGCAACTCGTTAACTACATTTGTTAGGGGCAGGTGTAATATATTTACAAATATCATGAACACGTATTGGAACATGTTTAGAGATCAACGTATGAATACTGTAAAATTGTTTTAACATCGATTAATTTTATATTGGAACGTTTGGATCACCAAATGTCTGATGACATTTTAACAATGACATTTTAACAGAAATGTCATCATTCAGTAATGCAAATATTACATTCATAATATGATACCTCGTAATCTCTTTGTTTTACATGTGCCGTCCCGTAAGTTTGTCTACATAACTTGCAAATAAGTAATTAAAATCGTTATTTATAACTTTTAGAATAGTTCAAAATCAAACTGTGCCTGCAATAAAGCTAATGTTTGATCATATTGCACCAACAATACGATTTAAGCTAAGATATAGCAACCAAGATCAAGCAGAGTTAATGTCAAAATGATAATCGAGGTGCTTAATGTGTGCATGCCTGATAAATACTTCCAGACTGCCGTTTGTCTCCATTTAAAGAATACATACGTCTACTCATACCATTCCTAGAACGCTTATACCTGCGGAATCGAACTTTACTAAACTCGAATCAATAAAACGACTAGTGAGAATATAATAGTTTATTTCAAATCCAGCCATCTGCCCGTGAGGTACAAATATGGAAATATAATAATGACAGACAGTGACATTTTAAGACACAAATAGGCAATAATACAATACTGAAATACGCATTCCAATATCCCGGTATGCATTATCTCAATGAATAATAATTTGAACTTCTATCGTGGAGAAGGTGTTTACTATATAGCAATAATATATTGCGACCTCTATTTAACATCTACTTAATATTTTGCCACAAATGTATTCACCCTTTAATTTAATATATATAGCATCCGATTCGTCGCTTTACGTGAGTATAGCGTTAATTAAGGACAAGTCTAAGTTTTTTATTGAACACTCCTTTTCAAAATCAAAAGAAGTTTAGACTCTCATGCATGTCATGACGTATCATGTGTATTGTTAAAGTTTAAGGTATGGAACTGTTTCGGAGAATTGCCTTGATACAAAATACTATATATAAAAAACACAATTACACAAGTAAACCATCGAATTCAGGCTTTATAATTGTAATACTGCAAATGGTCAGAATAATTTTAGATACTCGTATATGTTCTTTAAATATGCTCTGTTTAATTGTTGAACTGAAGGCAACGTTTTATTTGTAGATATATCAAATATTCAATGCTATTTACAACTACAAAGATAGGTAACATTTGCTAAGTGGAACCTGTTTAAGAAATGTCTTTCGGGCATGCATGATGGTGAGGTAAATCACAATGACGGTATGCATTAAGTAAAGGCTTCACATATACGACTACTTTTTATAACAATTATAGAAATAATTAAACATAACATTGTAACAAGTATAACATGTTTTGGAAGAAAAAATAATCAAAAGGCATTATAAAGGTGATTCGAAGAAGAAAATCACAAACATACAAGAAAGTAAGAGGAACAATGTTTTACGGCGTTTGTATAAATACACTATTCAACTTTTATAATCGGTCACTTTTCAAAGAATAATATATGTTTTGATTTGAAATTTTAACTGGCGTCGTTTAACAAATTTCCCTACCGATTTATAAAACTTAATCTACCTTTATTGGACTAAAACCTTGTTGATAATCTTAATAAAATATTGGTATGTGTTTCGGTGATTTTCAGTTTTTAGTATTCGTGTTATTTTCAACAAAAACTGGGTGACCGATTATAAAAGTTGAGTAGTGTATAATTCACTTTTGATATAGTGTAACTATACTTTACAATGTATATATTTTAAAACTGCAAAACCCCAAAAATCATATATAATTATAAGATACACTATCATTGGAACAAAGTCATTATAAATAATATATGCTGTTCTTATCTTTACAAAAGTCACTGGGTAGTACTAGAGGAAATACTACCTGCAATGTGTTTCTCATTCCGCTGTACAATAAATTATAAAACACTAAACTGTAATTTAAGAGATAAACTTGATAAAATGTTCAATCTGGGCCGGTATGTGAGTGAGTTGTTTGACGGTCTGAAAAGTTCGTATTACGGCGACGCGCTACACGCTGAATTCTAATTCTCAGTTATAATGGTTTTCCATTTAAATGCCAAAAGAAAAAAGCACAGAAAACTGAACAGGATTCGGTAACAAATTCTCTCTCTCTCTCTCTCTCTCTCTCTCTCTCTCTCTCTCTCTCTCTCTCTGTTTCTCTACTATTCCTTTGTGTGTTTTTGTCTTTTTTATTGTTTAATTTCTGTTACTTTCTAGTCTCTGCCGCTGAATGCAACTTATTTCTTAGAATACATATATGTAAAAACGAATCTTTATTATAACTGTTTTGTTTTATTTAATGACTACATTCATGTATATGTAACTTTTGTATTGTCATAAAACATATATTGTTTTTGCATATAATGTATTACTATGACATAAAATATTGAAATATATAAAAGAAAAAAAGAAAACACAATCATTCATACACATTTGCTTTTCAATAAAAAACCAAATTCATCAGTACCGGCATCCAATGACGTCATTTATCAGAACGTTCTGTGACGTCACGAACTATACACGTTACATAATAGTTTTTAACGCGTTACATAATAGTTGTATCATACTGTGCACTGTAACGCTTGGTGTGATGTCAGATTGCAGTAGTATGTGTTACACCAGCAATGGAGACAAAGGACATACTCAGATCAGAGATGATCTAAATTTCATCTCCGCAAATTTTAAGGAATATGCTTGACCCAGCCAATGATACCAGCTGGCACTTTGGCTAGAAAACAAATGTTTACCACTAAGATAAAGTCCATTTAGATTCGCATGATGGCACTTGTTATACCACCAACCTCCCTTAAATGATTCCGCACAATTACCTGTGCGTTTGTCATTGTCAATATCTTTTGTGGAAAATTTTTGATTGGAGTGAATAATTAGTGAGTCTCCAGCATCCCCGCTATATCCACTCACCGTCAGAAGGTACGCGTCTTTTTCCGTGCCAATACTGAACGCGCTATACTTCGCGAATCTGTGATTGTTGTCGAAGTCTTTCAAGTCCACTCGAAGTTCTTGACAACATGTTCCCACCAGGAAGCTCAAATATTCATTTCCGAGCCAGAAGTTTCCTTTCAAATTTCCAAATCCAGATTTATAATCGGCCCATCCTCGGTAAAAGTCGACAGTATCGTCCACTCTCCTCTGAAATACAGTCCAACCTCCACCGTCAGTTTCCTGATCACAGAAGACTCGGATAGGGGAATTGCTTTTGCCTGGGTATATGTCATATACGCCGCTAGTAGTATCTCCGCTGTTGTACAGTTCCAAACATGATGACGCCTTCTCAGTTGTAATTGATTGTAAAACATTGTCCATTTTTTTATTCAAATTTGATATAGCAATGTCAATATTGGAAACAGAAGCACGTATGTCTCTTGTTAAAACTTCTGATGTATTGTCCATTTTATTATTCAAATTTGATATAGCAATGTCAATATTGGAAACAGAAGCACGTATGTCTCTTGTTAAAACTTCTGATGTATTGTAGTCTTGTTCGGACAAGTGAGATACAACAACTTCAAGTTTATCAATTGCTTCAGTGTGCCCAATCGCTAGTTCCAATATATCCTGAATATGACTAACGACAAATTTATTATCTTGTGAGGCGTTTACAGCGTAGTGTTCAAGCATCGACATCGTTACCTCATAACTTGCTAACTGACTCTCTATAGCCGGTACACGTCTGCGAATTCTCGAGTTTAACTCTTTCTCGTCTATGATTGCTTTAAGGGCATGGTTGAGACTGTCGTGCATACCCTCTAGCTGTTTTGTCAATAAAGTTTTATCCTTCGATTCTAAACCGTTCTGATTCATACGATCCCCTTGTCTATTAACTCCATCCGTGTCCTTGGAAAGGCTGGCATTTCTTTCCATTTCCTCGAGCTGAGAAAGAACTAGTTTTGTGTCCTCTCTCCTGAATCTGATTTCCGCATCGAGTTGGTCTTCAACCATGCTAAGACGCCGTTCAAGACGGTTTAAGCGCATAGCAGTGTACCCGCTTAACAACGTCACAATGTATAAGCATACACCAATGTTTCCATACAAGCGATTCATGATTCTTCACTGTGCATCTCCAGCACAGAAACAAACTGATAATCGAGTGCATTTACTTCAGACTAAAACCACTTTCCTTATGTATGCAGAGTCTTAAAGCTGTAAATGCAATATATAAGCAGGAATAGACCCATGTCATTCTCCTTCCTTGGATAGAGGAAACATAGTCCACATTCCATTACTTAAAGCTATACATGACAATATTCGGCTCTTTAGTCAAGTGTTTCAATTTGAATGACTTAAATCTGTATAACTAGTATAAGGACCACGGCCCGTATCAACAGATTCATATTGTATTACTTTAAGCTGTATAACAGCATAAGGACCACGGCCCGTATACACATATCCATAGTGTATCACTTTAAGCTGTATAACAGCATAAGGACCAAGGTCCGTATAATCATATCCATAGTGTATCACATTCAGCTGTATAACATTATAAGGACCACGGCCCGTATACACATATTCATAGTGTATCACTTTAAGCTGTATAACATTATAAGGACCACGGCCCGTATACACATATTCATAGTGTATCACTTTAAGCTGTATAACAGCATAAGGACCACGGCCCGTATAAACATATCCATAGTGTATCACTTTAAACTGTATATTAGCATAAGGACCACGGCCCGTACAAACATATTCATAGTGTATCACTTTAAACTGCATAACATCATAAGGACCACGGCCCGTATAAACATATCCATAGTGTATCACTTTAAACTGTATAACAGCATAAGGACCACGGCCCGTACAAACATATTCATAGTGTATCACTTTAAGCTGTATAACATCATAAGGACCACGGCCCGTATAAACATATCCATAGTGTATCACTTTAAACTGTATATTAGCATAAGGACCACGGCCCGTACAAACATATTCATAGTGTATCACTTTAAACTGTATAACTAGTATAAGGACCACGGCCCGTATAAACATATCCATAGTGTATCACTTTAAACTGTATAACAGCATAAGGACCACGGCCCGTACAAACATATTCATAGTGTATCACTTTAAGCCGTATAACATCATAAGGACCATGGCCGTATAAATATATCCATAGTGTATCACATTATGCTGTATAACATCTTAAGGACCACGGCCCGTATAAACATATACATAGTGTATCACTTTAAGCTGTATAACAGCATAAGGACCACGGCCCGTATAAACAGATTCATAGTGTATCTCTTTAAGCTGTATAACAGCATAAGGACCACGACCCGTATAAACATATTCATAGTGTATCACTTTAAGCCGTATAACATCATAAGGACCACGACCCGTATAAACATATCCATAGTGTATCACTTTAAGCTGTATAACAGCATAAGGACCACGGCCCGTATAAACATATACATAGTGTATCACTTTAAGCCGTATAACATCATAAGGACCATGGCCGTATAAACATATCCATAGTATATCACATTATGCTGTATAACATCTTAAGGACCACGGCCCGTATAAACATATCCATAGTGTATCACTTTAAGCCGTATAACATCATAAGGACCATGGCCGTATAAACATATCCATAGTATATCACATTATGCTGTATAACATCTTAAGGACCACGGCCCGTATAAACATATCCATAGTGTATCACTTTAAGCCGTATAACATCATAAGGACCATGGCCGTATAAACATATCCATAGTATATCACATTATGCTGTATAACATCTTAAGGACCACGGCCCGTATAAACATATCCATAGTGTATCACTTTAAGCTGTATAACATCATAAGGACCACGGCCCGTATAAACATATACATAGTGTATCACTTTAAGCTGTATAACATCATAAGGACCACGGCCCGTATAAACATATCCATAGTGTATCACTTTAAACTGTATATTAGCATAAGGACCACGGCCCGTATAAACATATACATAGTGTATCTCTTTAAGCTGTATAACATCTTAAGGACCACGGCCCGTATAAACATATCCATAGTGTATCACTTTAAGCTGTATAACATTTTAAGGACCACGGCCCGTATACACATATCCATAGTGTATCACTTTAAGCTGTATAACATTTTAAGGACCACGGCCCGTATAAACATATACATAGTGTATCTCTTTAAGCTGTATAACAGCATAAGGACCATGACCCGAAAAAATATATGCCATACTGATCGACTTAAAACTGTTTAAACAGTATTCGTCCGTGCGTCGAAGAAACTGGTTCCATATTAAATGAGCTGTATAATCAATATTATGATCACATTCTGAACGACTTAAAATTTTATAACCAATACAAGACCACTTCTCCAAGAAACATAATCCATCGAAAACATAACTAGTATGTTAGTGTATGTCATATAACGTCTTACAAATCCCAAACAGTATGTCTGATTATGAAAATAAATTCTAAGACAAATCATTCACCAAATCAAATGTAATAAAGAAAAAGTGTTACACTTGCGTCAAACAGCAGCCTTGGTGACGTTTGATGTTTGTCTGCAATATTGTCGTATCCTGCCCTCAATGGTTTATTCTCTTTTTGTTCTGGCCTCTGCCAAGTCATTGAGCACCTTCTTTGTGGCTTTCTGTGCTATTGTGTTTTTTATTATATACGATCATCTTGGTGTTTTACTTATATTGCCTATTAATGCTGCCTTCTTGGTTAGAGAATAGTTCATGGCGGGGATTTCTTTATTTACACTTTCCCATGTTATTGGGGTGTTTTTAGAGTAAGTGTAAGGTTTGGTGCACCCTAGAACCTGGTTTAAACTCCCCATTGGTCCATTTTTCCACTGTCGGTAACGTTTGTTGTCAACCTTTTCATGTTTGTGATGTGCTTTTTTAATAAATGTGTTTACGATGTACATTTTGTATCATCTTTACTTTGTAATACTTGTTGGAGTGATTGTATTCTGTGAATGCTACTCTTCCTGTTGGGCTTATAGCCCTTTTTTAGTTATTAGTATGGCCAAAATAACTTTTACAGTGGTATTATCTCTAATCGCTAGTTAGCAAACCTGCCAGCTCAGTTCCACAAACCAATCATTGCGAAATAAAGCAAGATGTTATTGTATATAAAAAATAAATATAAATAATTAAGTAGAGTCAATAAACTCAAACAGTCTTTCTTGTGAAAGTATTGTCTATATGCTTAGTAAAACCCATGAAACTAAATAATACAATATTTCAATGAGCGAAAACCAGTTGTTATTTAAAGTTACGGTAATATTGACCTTTACCATAGTGATCCGTATATCAATATGGGACCTTTAACATATTATCAATATGGGACCTTTAACATACTGACCCGTACATCAATATGGAACCTTTAACATATTGACCTGTGCATCAATATGGAACCTTTAACATATTGACCAGTACATCAATATGGAACCTTTAACATATTGACCCGTATATCAATATGGAACCCTTAACATATTGACCCGTTAATCAATATGGAACCTTTAACATATTGACCCCTACATCAATATGGGACCCTTAACATATTGACCCGTACATCAATATGGAACCTTTAACATATTGACCCGTGCATCAATATGGAACCCTTTAACATATTTACCCGTGAATCAATATGGACCCTTTAACATATTGACCCGTGCATCAATATGGGACCTTTAACATATTGACCCGTACATCAATATGGAACCTTTAACATATTGACCTGTGCATCAATATGCAACTTTTAACATATTGACCAGTACATCAATATGGAACCTTTAACATATTGCCCCGTACATCAATATGGAACCCTTAACATATTGACCCGTACATCAATATGGAACCTTTAACATATTGACCCCTACATCAATATGGGACCCTTAACATATTGACCCGTACATCAATATGGAACCTTTAACATATTGACCCGTGCATCAATATGGAACCCTTTAACATATTTACCCGTGAATCAATATGGACCCTTTAACATATTGACCCGTGCATCAATATGGGACCTTTAACATATTGACTCGTACATAAATATGGGACCTTTAACATATTGACCCGTACATCAATATGAAACCTTTAACATATTGACCCGTACATCAGTATGGGACCTTTAACATATTGACCCGTACATCAATATGAAACCTTTAACATATTGACCCCTTCATCAATATGGGACCCTTAACATATTGACCCGTACATCAATATGGAACCTTTAACATATTGACCCGTGCATCAATATGGAACCCTTTAACATATTTATCCGTGAATCAATATGGACCCTTTAACATATTGACCCGTGCATCAATATGGAACCTTTAACATATTGACCCGTACATCAATATGGGACCCTTAACATATTGAACCGTACATCAATATGAAACCTTTAACATATTGACCCGTACATCAGTATGGGACCTTTAACATATTGACCCGTACATCAATATGAAACTTTAACATATTGACCCTTACATCAATATGGAACCCTTAACATATTGACCCGTACATCAATACGGGACCTTAACATATTGACCCGTACATCAATATTGGACCTTTAACGTAGTGACGTAAAATTGAGACGCAAGAACGCATATGGATGCTCTGCCAGATAAAATGGCTCTTATAACAATAATCACGTAGTTGCTCCTAGAATATATTTTGGTTGTTCATTTTGTCTATTTTTTCTCGACTTTTATCCGGCGATCTGAGCAAAAAAAATGAAAATGAAAAATGAAGCGAAACAAAGGAATAAGCTATTGTTTTTATTTACCAAGCATAGCCATGTCACAGAGATAGAACAATGTGCCGCCAGACCGGGGATCGAGACCCGAACTATCGTTCCGATGCTCTACCGACTGAGCTAACCGGCCGTACAATGCTACATCAATCTACCTGTTAGATTTCTGTGAACCGTGACATACTCGGCCTACAGATTGAAATTCATCATGGAATTTCCATGGGTTCAGATAATTATTTTCATGTTTCTCGGAGTTTACTTAGTAAGGGTTCTCCCGGGATCGCCTAATGTCACAGGGATAGCAAAATGTGCAGCCAGTCCGGGACTCGAACCCGGGACCTTCGGTCTACCATTCCGATGCTCTACCGACTGAAATAATCGGCCGAACAATGTAACAGTAATCTTCCTGTATAATAGCTTTAGTAAAAAAAGAGAAACACGCCAAGGAATCGTAAAAGACAAATCATAAAACTCGGGAATGTCTCGTGAATCCTCCCATTTGCAAAACGACAGTTGTATGCACTTTAATATTTGTAAACAGCATGATATTTTATGTTTTTCACCACTTTTGTAAGGCGGTTATACATCAGCATTCATCTGTGTCATGTGTGTCATGTGTGTCATCTATGTCATCTGTGTCATCTATGTCATGTGTGTCATGTGTGTCATCTGTGTCATCTGTGTCACATGTGTCACGTGTCATCTGTGGCACCTGTGGCACCTGTGGCACATGTGGCACCTGTGACACTGTCATCTGTGTCACCTGTGTCACCTGTGTCACCTGTGTCATCTGTGTCGTCTGTGTCACATGTGTCATCTGGATCACCTGTGTCATTTGTGTCATCTGTGTCATTTGTGTCACCTGTGTCACCTGTGTCACCTGTGTCACCTGTGTCACCTGTGTCACCTGTGGCACCTGTGGCATCTGTGTCATATGTGACATCTGTGTCATCTGTGTCACTTGTGTCCCCTGTGGCATCTGTATCACCTGTGTCATCTGTGTCACATGTGGCATCTGTGTCACCTGTGGCACCTGTGTCATCTGTGTCACCTGTGTCACCTGTGGCACCTGTAGCACCTGTGTCACCTGTGTCATATGTGTCACATTTGGCACCTGTGTCACCTGTGTCACTTGTGTCACCTGTGTCACATGTGGCACCTGTGGCATCTGTGGCATCTGTGTCATCTGTGTCACCTGTGGCACCTGTAGCACCTGTGTCACCTGTGTCATATGTGTCACATTTGGCACCTGTGTCATCTGTGTCACATGTGGCATCTGTGTCACCTGTGGCACCTGTGGCATCTGTGTCATCTGTGTCACCTGTGGCACCTGTGGCACCTGTGGCACCTGTGTCACCTGTGTCATATGTGTCACATTTGGCACCTGTGTCACCTGTGTCACTTGTGTCATCTGTGTCACCTGTGTCACCTGTGCCCCCTGTGTCATATGTGTCTCCTGTGGCACCTGTGGCATCTGTGGCATCTGTGGCACCTGTGTCATCTGTGTCACTTGTTTCACATGTGGCATCTGTATCATCTGTGTCATCTGTGTCACCTGTGGCATCTGTGTCACCTGTGTCATTTGTGTCATTTGTGTCACCTGTGTCACCTGTGGCAGCTGTGGCACCTGTGTCATCTGTGTCACCTGTGTCACCTGTGTCACCTGTGTCATATGTGTCACCTGTGTCACCTGTGTCATTTGTGTCACCTGTGGCATCTGTGTCATCTGTGTCATCTGTGTCACCTGTGTCACCTGTGTCATTTGTGTCACCTGTGTCATTTGTGTCACCTGTGTCAGCTGTGTCACCTGTGGCACCTGTGTCACCGGTGTCACCTGTGTCAGCTGTGGCATTTTTGTCACCTGTGGCATCTGTGTCATCTGTGTCACCTGTGTCACCTGTGTCATTTGTGTCACCTGTGTCATTTGTGTCATCTGTGTCATTTGTGTCATCTGTGGCATCTGTGGCGTCTGTGGCATCTGTGTCACCTGTGTCATTTGTGTCATCTGTGTCACCTGTGTCACCTGTGTCATTTGTGTCACCTGTGGCATCTGTGGCGTCTGTGTCACCTGTGGCACCTGTGTCACCGGTGTCACCTGTGTCATCTGTGTCACCTGTGGCATTTTTGTCACCTGTGTCACCTGTGGCATCTGTGTCATTTGTGTCACCTGTGTCACCTGTGTCATCTGTGTCACCTGTGTCATTTGTGTCATCTGTGGCATCTGTGGCGTCTGTGGCATCTGTGGCATCTGTGTCATCTGTGTCACCTGTGTCATTTGTGTCATCTGTGTCACCTGTGTCACCTGTGTCATTTGTGTCACCTGTGGCATCTGTGTCATCTGTGTCACCTGTGTCACCTGTGTCATCTGTGTCGTCTGTGGCATCTGTGGCGTCTGTGGCATCTGTGGCATCTGTGTCATCTGTGTCACCTGTGTCATCTGTGTCATCTGTGTCACCTGTGGTATCTGTGTATCTGGTATCTGTGTAATCTGTGTCTATATTTATTCTAGGCTAGTCATATTAAACACATGCGATATATTTAGTTCAATCACTATTTAACTCAGTAAAAACGATCGGTTTGATCGAAACCATGCTTAAACGACGTTATTTGCCATCGCATTTACGCCAAAAATGCCATCCTTGCAGCTCGTTGGAGGCTGTAAATATGTGTTTAGAAAATGGCAAATTGAACATATATAATTATCCAAAACATATTCGACCTTATGAAAAATATATTTCAGGGTTGCGGGAACAAGGAATATATATATACCTATTTCAACAGATGTGTCAATAAAGATTTACACTTGCGTATCAATTTCCTAGAATTTTAAAATAGTAACTGCCCAACACGTGCTATTATCGTTAGCAGGTTTCACACTGTTTCATCTAGAGTGTGTAGCTTTAAGCGTAAATGCCTTCATATTCCCTCCGTGGGAGATTTTAATGGTGCATAGAGGAGGTATGCAAGGGGTCCATGGATGATATACCATCAACTTCATAAACATGATTATATGTAGAAATTAAATGTGGTGTAATCTTAGTGCTTTAATTTAAGACCCTTGTTGAGTTTACAAACTGTGATGTTCTAATATTGGTACTAATTAAATATAAGCTGTGTTTAAGAGCTCTTATTAAAATCCGGATGAACCTCTTGACTCGCTCTTAATGGCACTTGTACTTGCACTGTGTATGATCCGCCTATTAATTAGTTTAAGTGGTGAAACAAATCGAGCAGCGTTTATTTTCCGGGTTGTATATGTCAGTACATTCGTATAACGCATGTTATAACCTTGAACATGTAGTTTAGACACAAAAGATTGTGGTCCGTTTTATGAAACATCTCACGACATCAAACTATTAAATATATTGCTAGATTTTAAATTAAACAAAAACTATTTTCTTTAATCAATCTAATACTTATATTGTTCATGCAAGATTTCTACCATTCATTGTTTGTTTCAAATGCCTTTATAAATCAAAGTGCTGAAAGCACTGATGGACTAGGGGCTTTGGAAATTGAACAGTTCTGTTGAGTGTACATGGTGTAAGTGCATTTATGAGCATTGTATGTACTGACCTGTTGACAAAACTGGCAGAAAGCGTCTTCTTGAGTTCGAATGGATCAGATTGTAATTATTAAATTCCGTCGCTTGCAACGGATAGAAATACGAGCCGTATGAGTTATCCTTTTTGGAAAAATACATCTAATTTTATTATTGTTTACATATTTTTTTATTGTGGTATGTATTCCATCATTTATTAATTCGGAGCAACATTATTCATATCTGTACAAAGTCAGATTCGAAAATAATCTTCCCCACTCGATTAATAGTGATCGCGGGTCATGAAATCAACGCGTGATCAGTTCAATATATTGCGTCTGAAATGTCGCTTCTACAGCGTAGTAATACAATTTGTAAATTCTGCAATTATAACATTTTGACGAAGACTTTCTTTAAGAGTGTCTCCATTAGGTGACGGATGTTCCATTTTCCCACTGATATCGCAAATGTTTACCTCTTTTCTTTTTTGCTGAAAAATAACTACTTTTGCTCGGAAGCATTGGTCCTTTCGACAATAATATGCAAATGAGCTACTTTATCCCAGGTTTGCAAAGCTGGATGTACGGGGTCCAAACGGGGTTTATAATATTTCGAGATAAAATATATCATCTTGTTTCTTGTCTTAGTAGAAAAAAGTATAGGCCCAAACATCACATTCTTCAATTTTCTTTCCATTTCCCACAGCTTATTTACGATTTAGATGGTATTTGTCTGATCCGGAGAACTATTTCGTCTCTATACAAGAGAGGCCATATGAATATGCATACAGTGAGTGGGATGTGTTTACCTCTTTTATGCGAATGAACACCCAATCAAAATGACAGCTGACGCTCTGTCTGTTAGCGTAGTGATACATTTCGTCAGTGACGATCTGTTGCGGCTTCTAGCGTGCTCGAATTTAGTCGCCTGCTAAGGACTAGGGCTTGAAAAGCCCTTAGTCCAAATATGGTGGAAGATATATTATTTTGACTGACTATCAAAATTATCTTAGTTTGTTTCAGAAAACAGGGTCCAGATGTTTGTTTGTCCTGTTGTCTTCCCAATTTTAGGTAAAAAACACATTGTACACATTTGTGAAGTTGGTGTTTTCTTTCAACAAGGTTATATATGACGGTCGATTGTTTTTGTGTTGGAGGCAGTCCACCCCATTTTCCTGTATAGAACCAGTAGTGTACACCTCCCGCCAGCTTCCTCACTTGCAAGCCAGTGGGATTCTAACCCGCAGCGATCAGAAGGATGGAGGTTTACAACGCAACGTCGTTAACCCTCTCTGAAACGAAGGCGATTGATTTAATTAGACTAGTATAAAGGCCAACAGCGTGACGTAATGAATGCATGAAGTTCCACAAACACCTCCTTATTTGTCTATAATAGTCGTGGTATTTAGAGCAAGGAATGGTTTCTGAGTGCATAGATCCCATTCCCTCTCTCTGGAGCGTTCTTAGTAGCCAAATATAATGGGCTGACGAGCTGTCAAAGGACAATTCAAGTATATACGTATTCGACTGCATCACCCACCACGCAACCCCGCTACATGTGCAAAGCAGGCTCCACTATTCAAAGACCTGTAATATGTTGGGCATTTACGCAGTCACCTTCACCAAAGTCCTAGTACTATCAACACCCACCGGCCCCAATAGTCGAACCCGACAGTTTGGTCTAACTCCTATATCACACTTGATGATGTGTTGATGTATATAGATCCAAACCAACTTCCTCTCTTGACTAGGACATATGAAGGTCAGAGGTCAGGCGAGCGTTGGAATGGCGCTTTGTTCATCGTCGTTATCCGTCGTCGTTGTCCGTCCATTAACGTTTATTTGTTAACACTCTAGCACTTTCGTTTTGAATTAGATATTTAATAAAGTGTGTCAGGGCCTTTATAGCAACAAAAGCTCAGACGAGCTGTATCGGAAAAGTAACACCGGAGGTATGGCACTTTAAAATGGCATATTCTGCCTAGTTAACGCTCTAGCACCTTCATTTTGTATGTGTTTTTACCAAACTTTGTCAGTGTCTCAGACAAATTTGAATACCAGGATGTTCAAATTAGTGACACCAGAATCATGGCCATTGATTTATTGAAAAATGCAGTATTTTGCTTTATTAATACTCTAACTATTTTATTGTCTAATTTGATTGGACTCAACTTTGACAGGATGTTAATGTCATTAAGTGCTCGAACGAATTCGGAAAGTAGATATATCAAAACAGAAGCAGCAGAATAATGAATCTTGAAGTATATAACTAGGCTATAGTTCGCTTCGTTAACGCTCGAGCATCTGCATTATCATTTGTATTAATGATAGCTCCAACACCGTAATTGCCTTGGATTTATTGACAAATGCTATATTTTATTATGTCAAAATATTAGCTAATTTATGTTTCATCCGATCTTTACAAAATTACCCTGGAGTATTTATATCGATGAATCTTGCTCTAGTTCAAATGTATACAGAAAGAGCAAAGTATTGGCCCTTGATTAAAATGGGCGGGTGGCGGGACGAGTACTACAGTTTGACACACACACACACACACACGCATACTGGTTTTACCTATCAAGTGAGGACTCTGATTCCTCACCTTCTTCCGAGGACTCGGCTTTCCTATTGACGTACGAAACTGATGTTTTGAAGTACTAACCTATGAAGTATGCTTTTTTCGAATGTGAACTTACTTTCTACGATTTTTGATTTTTTAATTTGACTAACTTTACTATACATGCGAGGACTAAAGTGTTTACCGTCAGAGGACATGTGTTAACAAACGAGGACTTAAGAGTATTTACCGTCGGAGGACTAATTTGACTAACTTTACTATACATGCGAGGACTAACGTGTTTACCGTCAGAGGACCATTTGTTAACAAACGAGGACTTAAGAGTGTTTGCCGTCAGAGGACCATGTGTTAACAACTGAGGACTAATGTGTTTACCGTCAGAGGACCATGTGTTAACAACAGAGGACTAAAGTGTTTACCGTCAGAGGACCATGTGTTTACAAACAAGGACTAAAGTGTTAAACGTCAGACGACCATGTGTTAACAAACAGGGACTCTGTGTTAACATTCTGAAGACCATGTGTTAATAGGTAGACTCAGGGTTGTCGGAAGAGGATCAGGGAATGTCACTCTAAAACCTTTACTTGTTTGACTTGATTGGTGTTCCATTTAGGCACTTGTGGGTCATAACTTTCAAGAAGTTGGAGTCTGGTATGATGGTCAAATTGTCTTGCAACTATATGGTGGCTAATTTCTGCCAGTGTATTTTTGCCCGCGAAAAAACAACATTTGGTACACTTGTCGTTATTTCGAGTGGCGCCTTTTCGCGGACGAAAACACTAAAGCGCGCCAGAACGAAAACGCGCGGCACGAAAAGACGAGCCTCGGAACGCGACTAAAACGGCGCGGGCAATATATGTCGTCTTTTCGTTCTGAATAAAAAGACGACAATGTAACATTTGCCGTTGTTTCGCCTTTTCCCCTTGCGCAGACACAATGAAAATATTTATTATTGTTGACACCAGTTATGGCTCATAACGAGCTGCCTCACTAGGATTTCCAATATTTTCTAATCTGATGGTGGAATTTGCTTGAATATCCATAAAGAAAATTTTCCATCATCAGTTGGTTCGGACTCATAGGTTTCTAAAGAGTCCAAGTCAGCTGACCATAGAAAAAGCTTGTTTCATATGTATGTATTATCCACTATCAGATTGGAAAACTTTGCAAAACCTGGTAAGTCGTCTCATCTGCATTTACGCCGTTTTCAAAAGCGGCATTTACATGTATGTGAATTTCGGACATAAAGAGTTAACAAATTTACTCCTTAAACCTTTATAGTGGACACATTCAAAATAAAAGCATAAATGTATTATTTGTACATGTAGGTGAATCCCGTGACTTATACTAACCACACTTGGCGTCCTGTGGGAGAACCAGCACTAAGCATCCTGGGTATAGTGTCTTGCTCATGGACACAATGAACATGGTACGGTCGAGGATCGAACCAGGGAACCTTCGATATCGAAGTCCGACGCTCTACCACTAGACCATGCACACCTACCATTTACATTGTTCGCAAAGGAGATAAGGCTAGGACAAATCTAATAAAGTCTGATTCGTTTTGGGTCAATGGTTTCAGAGAAAACGTGTTTTTTTGCAAAATCCAAATACCCTCTGCGATGCCCCTTTTTATAACAAAAAGTTGTATAGCGAATATCACCTAATTATGTTTCTGTAGAAATTTGGTTTTCTAATCTAGATTTGCGTTGTTTTCAAAAGCCGCGTAAATGCGTCACTCGGGGATAATGTCACTCAAGGGAAAGACCGAAAGTGACCACTTAAGGCAGGTAAATGCTTAATAAAAGTGGATTTCCACTGCCATTGTATAAACGGGATATAGAAAATGTGGCTGTTTATATAGCTATATGTGTAAGAATATGGCTGTTTAGTGGGGATGCTTTGTAGAAGTGACCGCTAACACAGATTTATTCGATCCACAGTCAGAAGGTTTGTATGTATGTGGTTCAACTTCGATTTTTCTTTTGTGGCGGAGGCAGATCTTCCACCTTTTAATGGGTAAACCAGTAATATACACATTCCGCCATCCGTAAGAATCGATACTTCATTACATATGAGAGTCGCTTCTAGTGGGATTCAAACCCGCGCGGTCTGTACCATCTCGGCGATTGAAAAACAAACAGTGCAAACCAGATACAGATGAGTTGATGAGTGGACTCATCACGAACTGAAATAGCGGAATCATCTGAATATACTGATAATTGGACCATAGTTCATCTTTGAATATTAACCCTTAAAGCACTGCATTTTCAAAGTGGACTCTTCCATTATTTAATTTTGTAAAGTTCCAAATAATGTTGCTCGTTTTATTCTGTGCATCATAACGGAAACGCATTTTTCACACATAAATAGTTTTTACCCAAATGGGAATATAAGAATCTTTCATGGGTATCCGGTGAAGATAGGGAACTCCAACCCGAGGTATACGTGTTTTTATCGGAACCGAGGCTCTGCCGAGGTTCCGATTAAAACACTTATACCGAGGGTTGGAATTCCCTATCTGAACCGAATACCCATGATATATTCTTTTTCTTGCATATCAGAGACATGTTATGCGTTGATGCCGCCAGCTATTAACGTTTTGCATGTTTTCCTGCATACCGGATGTTGGCGCGCGTGAATTTTATCTCGACCCTAGGGTGAGGTGGAAATATCTAGCTCCGGTAAAATGACGGATATCCTTGTCCGGTATGCAAGAACATGTCATCTTACACCATGGAAAGCAGCAATCGCCCGTGAATAATGAACTTGAGAGGCAAGGTAGTGGAAATGGAAAATATACCAAACACCTATTTTAATATGCAGACTCGGGTGGACAATACCATTAACCGCGGCGGTGTCTTAGTGATAGAGCGTCGTGGGTTCGATAACCGGTCGGATCTTTAAAATGGTACTATTGGCTCCTTCACTAAGCGCTCGGTCCATACAAGGACTGACTGTCTCGGTGTCAGGATAATGGTACATGCATCACCCACTCATTCACAATACGGATTCAAACACCAATGTTTCTTTTTAAGGTTATTACAAATTGCGTCACTCTGGCATGTTCAGTCGACGCAGTTTGTGATAAAAAAACTTCCGACGAATTTTACATTAGAGAAGTATATATATAGTTATGTATAGATATAGTTCGAGTCAACTTTCGGAATCGAATTGAACTGCTTATTATCGAATAGATTCCTATGGTTCTTTAACGTGCTCGGAGGATAGACCGATACACGGGACCGCCCGTTTTACGTCCCCATCCGACGGACGAGGCTAAGGGAAAGTGTCTTGCCCAAGAAAAAACCGACGAAACTCAGTGGCACCACGGAGGATTGAAGCCGGGCCTCCGGTTACAAATCCACTGCACTACCGACTGCGCCACGCGATGATAATATAAAACATTACGTATTATATACGAAAATCAGAAAACAGTAAATCAAAGACGATCAATCATCAAACCAATTTAGTTAGAGGTATCTTTCATTGGCACAAGCTCTATAGCATTGATACCAGCTCTTGTTCATTGTGACACGCTCTTTCCAAAATTCGTGCCTCAATACTAGATATTTTGTATAACATATTGTATGTACGAAACGTCATACGAGTTCAAAAAACGTTTTGATTTATTTTGAATATCATGTCTGATTGATTTTTTTATTCCAAATGAGAAAATGTCCTGCTTTAAAAACATAGCTGGAGTAACTCCGGATCGTGAGGGAAATATTAACATAATTACGTGTATTGCCGCTGCCTTATTTTATTGAATATACTATTTTTTTGTGATATTTTGTTAATGCTGTTTACTTAAAATACAATTATATATGTTAGCCGGGTATCTTAATACGAGATAAAAGCATTAAACTATTAGAATTGAGATAATTTTCTTCCTTTCTTTTACAGAAACATGGTCTAGATCAAAGTGGATCATACATTTCATCTACGTTTCATCTTCGTATAATGCCTTGCAAATGAGAGAACACTAAAAGATGAAGTATATCCGGTTTGATTTGTAGATATTAACACCATCTTATCATTCCGTTGGCATTTGTATTATCAATGGTACCGTCTTTGAACACATTCTAATTATGTTAGATTACACCCGACATTTCGACGGGCAATAATTGAATCTTTTGAGAGGTACGTTACGATAAATACACGAACCAAAGTAGGTATTATCTAGAAAAAGGCCTATTATCGGTGCCTGTCTTCAGGGATATTGCAATCATGTTATTTCCTATGATCTTGGAGATTCGCAAAGGTATCACATTTCTTTTTGAAAATACAAAACTAAGCCTTGCAAACATATAATTTGGTTTGGTCAAGCCTTCTTATTAAATCAATGTGTATTGCTAATGGGGTAATATATATAGAACTCAGATTAACTAACACTATTATAGCTTACATTTGGTAGGCGTGGAAGAACATGTAACGCAAGAATTCGCCAATTACCGGGAGAATGAAACAGCCATTAACATATGACAAATTCAACGTTTTAACAAGGTTTAAAGGATGTTGGCAGATGTTTCAATAAGATCAAAGACAAATGTAATTATTGTTGTTTGAGAGAAGCGAATTAGACGATAATTAATTTCTCTTGATGTGAGTGTTTCTCACAGGGGGCGCAGGCGTGTAGAACGTTAGGTTTTTGCCATTCAGCGTTGGATGACTGACCAGTTAATACGTTCAAATTTAGATTTCTTAGTAAATCTTGTTGCAGTAACTTATATATTATGGATTTGAAGACATTTCAGGATATTGATGTTGTCCGGGTTGAATTGGTTCCTTGGATTATTGAAACGTTATGTTTAATTTATCACCATTTAAAGTTGCTTAAGGTTCCTCTCAACTGCCCAAAATGAAGAAAAAAAAAGTAAATTTAGTTTTTATATGTGTTTTTGTTGGCGTTTGTACATGTCTTGCATATCATTTTAAGCGTCTTCGAACCAAGATTTTGAAAATAATAATTTTTTTGCACAATTTGTTTTATTATTATTAATATTTTGTAAAAATGTAACCGTTATTTGGGCATCATACGACGGAATCTCAAGTTACTTCAAAATGAGAAATAAATGAAAAAAATTCTGTTTTGATATATTGAAGGCTGTGCCAAGCCGAAAATTCCATGCCAGCTAATATAACGTTACGTATTTTGACCTCGAAAGTGACCTCGTGTTGATCTGCATGTCGCCATTTTTTGCCCTAGACAGTGGAGATGCATATTAACCAAATACACGCGTTTAAGTGAAGTTTCTAGTAAAAGATGAACATGCAATATATCATCCTTGTTATATTTAACCTTACCGTCAATACTTTTCTTTGATCGGACATAAGATGTCGCTTTATTTATAGGTTCGCCGACTTTCGTTTATAATAATTTTCTGGCTTCACTCTGTTTTGGCGAAATGGTATTCTTACGCCAGAAATAGTCTTCTCAAACTCATCGAGTAAGATGGGGAGTTTTTTTTTCAAATTTAATAAAGTTTTCTATTTGTTTATTTTAGATCATACGCATCCTAATTTTGTATAAATATTACACAGTTACTACATCCTTTAATATTTTCACATTTGCAACGTGGGACCTACTTTTTCGGTTATAATTTCCGGTGTATGTTATTTGGCACTTCCGAAATCAAGAAAAAGATGATAATATTGCAATTTTCTTCTGGATATGGACGATTTTTATACAGCATTTGACAAAAGGTAGCTATATGATTGTTTCACCTAGCTAAAGTTGGTTGCTTATGCGATCGCCTCCCGATCAGCATGAAACATTCATAAAACCGTACTCATATCCAGCTGTCAAACCTCCATAATATCCCGTGCAAGCATGCACGTGAAGATATAAATGACAATGGTAAAAATAGGCCCAAATTGTAAATATATTTGAAAATATAGGTGTTTTATTTTTTATAAATTATGGGTATTGTGACATTAAATTTTGACAAAATTCAAAAGGCACTGCCTGAGGTAGACATTGAAGTTGACTTCTTCATAATTATTTTTTGCAAAGCCGTAAAATAAAAAGAACTTGAGATTCCGTCGTATGATGCCCAAATTACGCTTCCATTTTTACAAAATATTAATAATAATAAAAAAAATTGTGCAAAAACATTATTATTTTCAAAATCTTGGTTTGACGACGCTTAAAATGATATGCAAAACATGCACAAATTCCAACAAAATCACATCTAAAACTAAATTTACTTTTTTTTCATTTTGGGCAGTTGTGAAGAACCTTAAGACATATTTCCCATCGCTACTTGGTCATTGAAAAAGCCTGGGCATCTTGTTTATTTACCGACTGCATGCTCCATGACCGATCAACTCAGGTATATAAATTGAGACTCGCTTGTAGTTTTTTCTTTGTGTTACATTGCTATATTAGATTTTGTCTTGGGTAAGAAAAGCTAAACACAACTTTGTAATTTAGAAAAGCATATTCATAATTTAGCTAGTTTAAATACAAAACTAGTCTGATATTTCTTTACTGTTTCTAGAACAAAAATGATAGCAAAGCATTAAATGAACAACTTTCTGCTGTGTGTTTATATTTTACTGCACACAAAAAGGCTTGATTGGGTGGGCCTCATAATCTGAATCAAAATTGAAAATCACAATGTTCTCATGAAACTGCATGGCTAACAGTGATTAAAAGCTGCCAATAGAAATTCTCCCCATCCCACCCCCAACCCCATAATACAATAGGCTCGAAATCGTAAGCAAAAACTGTATTGGTTGTATGATATAAAGTAGGCATAAACTAGTATCTCCATTGTTTATTCAGTGGTGGGGAAGTATTGCGTTTGATTTATATTGTACTGAATAGCTCGCTTAATTAAATCTGGGTTCAGTTTGGCAAATACTAGTCCGTCGCAAGTCTGTGGTGAGAGATTGATATAGTTTATCAGTCCTTCGGATGAGACTTTAAACCGAGGTCTGCTCGCTAAAATGCTTAGTGCAATATAGCGAGGATAAATAAACGCTTATAGTTTATAGGTGTAGTTATACATAGGTGTAGTTTATTATGTATCGTATTATAATTTGAAGGTGAAGTGTTTCCTATTAATTAATGTTAATAATGTCAGTTAGTCGGTCGTCCAATGGCTTATACCATAACAATAATAAATATACATTTATTAATTAAGTGTTGTTGTCGTGTTACTCCTGTGAGAAGGGTGGGTGTTAAGAGAATGAAATTATTCTCGTATCGGAACAGCATGTAAGTAATGATATCGTCATTCTATTTGAGCTCGGTTACAAGGTTTGAGTATTTTCTTTTGGCGCGTTTCTTGGGTATATATACTGGTGCGGGCTATTGTTCTGTTCACTTACACACGAAATTAGGTTGAATTAACCGCTGATGTTGAAACCGTTTTTGGCACATATTCAGACATTAAACAGACCTGTTGGCAAGGTCTATGTAAACTTCAAAACTCAAAATTACATCTTTAAAAGTCCAGACTCTATTGTGCCCATCGCGTCAGGTTTACCTCGACGTGTTCGTTGGCGGACGGACTTTAAACCTTAGAACCACACACACACACACACACACACACACACTCCCTTCCACCACACCACCCCCACCACACGTATATGTAAATATATTATGTTTTGTGAAGTTGTCTCTTTCATCGAGGAAACTGTTTACACATTAAACACCTAGCCATGTCGGAATAGGAACAACATCTCAGACCGTATCTCAGAGGAGGAGATATGGAACTGTGGATTTCTATCGAAACTGTGTTGATTATAAAGCCGGGTTTAGAGACTTAGAAGACGATATCTGGTCCGGACATGACGCTTTAACCATTCTAACAGCAACATGTTGTCATGAAGTGAGAGTAGCGTTTGAGGACAATCATAAGTTTGCGAAGTACAGCAAGTTTGAAACCGAAACGGAAGAGCACGTCTGAACATTAAATTGATATAGCGGTGATGGTCGTGGCTTACCGAAATGCAACTCAAGTTCGAAATTTGCCAATAACTCTAAAAGGCGTTAAAGTTAAATAAATGACGTCAAGTTTTAGGACGGTTTAATGTCAAATGACTCGATTTTTTCGATGGGTTGTACACTACAAATATTGCATAACAATCAATAGGAATGTGTGCCTAGTGCGTTAGAAGGTATATGATAGAGACAATCATCATTCCAACTCTCATCACAGAACAAATTATGGACTAACTTACAAATGAGTTGACTATCATTGTGTATTAAAGTTTCCAAAATATATAGATCTTAGGTGTATGTGCATACCCTATCAACTTTTCCCAATTTGCAGTTCTCTGTTTAAAAACATGGAGCAATAATAAGCAAAAATATATGACAAGAGAGTAGACCTCAATTTTAACATTGTAAGTTATCCCCACTTTGACGGGAATGTTCACCGAGAAACTTCCTATGGGGTTTATGTTTCTCTACTTATTCGTTTTTCTAGAGCTTGTAGTCGAGTTGAGGACATTAATATTGTAACTTTTGTAAAACTACTGCTACTCCATGAGAGCTACCGTTACCATAAACTTCGTGAAAGGTGTACAGTTTGTTATCGTAAAGATGTGTACAGTTTGTTGTCGTAAAGATGTGTACAGTTTGTTGGCGTAAAGATGTGTACAGTTTGTTATCGTAAAGTAGACCAACAATCTAACTTCATGAAAGATGTGTACAGTTTGTTATCGTAAAAGTAGACCAAAAATCTAAGTTCGTGAAAGATGTGTACAGTTTGTTGTCGTAAAGATGTGTACAGTTTGTTGTCGTAAAGTAGACCAACAATTTAACTTCGTGAAAGATGTGTACAGTTTGTTATCGCAAAAGTAGACCAAAAATCTAACTTCATGTGAAAGATGTGTACAATTTGTTATCGTAAAGTAGACCAACAATCTAACTTCGTGAAAGATGTGTACAATTTGTTATCGTAAAAGTAGACCAACAATCTAACTTCGTGAAAGATGTGTATAGTTTGTTGTCGTAAAAGTAGACCAAAAATCTTACTACGTGAAAGATGTCTACAGTTTGTCGTCGTAAAAGTAGATCAAAAATCTAACTGCAAATGTAGCATGCAAGGACAACAGTCAGTCAAATCACACACAGGCAGGAACAAATATAATTACAAAGATGAATAAAAGGGAAGATATGACATCACAAACAAACGGGTTGACTGCCTAGGAACGGCTTGTGCGGGGTGTGGGGGGCGATGGGTGGGTGTTGTTTATACCAGATTCTAAAGTGCAACAAACCTTTCTCTTACCATATTGCGAAAAACGAGAGTAAATAAACGTATACCCGTCAGGTTATATTCGATAACAAATAGCGTAACATTAATATGCAATAAAACTATAACACATAAATGATCATGTATGATATATAAATATAAAAAAACGAATTCCTAGAAAGTCACTCACAATGCAAATACTCAATCAATTGGCAGAAGCAAGAGCAACACAAGAGAACACACGGTTAGGGTACGAAAACACCAGAATATTTACTAACTTCGTAATATCCTTGGTCATGATCACTTTCAGAAAATCGTTATTCAACGTGTTAAAATGTTTATCAAAAGAGGTTATGATACTTTCACTTTGTGGTTGACCCATTTACAGTTCGCCACTACGCTTTTCTCTTTGATTGTGCGATGACCGAACATATTACGTGAACCCTATGATCAGGTCTACTTAAATGCTAAAACGACAGTAACGTTTGATGTTTGTCTTCAATCTGGTCTTGACATACCCTTTTATTAGCTCGACTATTCGAAAAATAAGAGAGCTTATGTTATCACCAAGTCGTCAGCGTTGGCGTCGGCGTCGGCGTCCCACATCAAGGTTTGCGTGTAAGCTATGTTTACAAGTCTATATCTCTTACATTTCTTATCCTAGCACAACCATGAGCTTGCTTATAGCATTATCGTAAGGGCTGCTTAAGTAATGTTGGTTCATGTAACCCCTGGGCTCCCATGGAACCCAAATTCTGAGTATAACACAGCGATGCTCTTAAAATGTGTCTATTTCACAACAAATTTTGCGAGTAAGCTGTGTTTACAGGTCTATATATCTTACATTTCTTGTCCTAGCTGAACTAAATTTGGGAATTAGTTTCCTTATAGTATGTTGTAAAGGGCTGCGTAAGTAATTTTGTCTTTTGCAAATTCTGGGCTCCCATGGGGCCCAAATTGTGATGGCCCATCAAATGTGCAATAAAGGCAGACCTAGTTTGCATGGAAGCATGTATACTATAATCTTGGTTTGGGATTTCTTATAGCATTATGCATCTTATTTATACTTCACTCATATTGGGGCATGGGCTCCTCCGCCCTCCACTCCATCCACACACCCACCCCCACACCCACGCCCCTCCACCTTTTTTTTTTTCTGTGTTGTTTAAGTCAATTCTTATAAATAGCTGCTTACACATATATGTTGCCCCCTCAAACGCCACCCCCTCCCCCCGCCACTCCAACCCGCCTCTCTCACCCGCCCCCCCCCCCCCCCCACCCCCTCCTCCAATTCGAAACTTGATGTTTTTTACCTATTTCTGTGTTGTTTTAGTCAATTCTTATACGTAGCTTCTTACACATATATGTTGCCCCCTCGTCCACACCCCCTCCCCCCCGCCCCTGCCTCTCCCTCCCCCCCCACCCACACACACTCAAAACTTTTTTTTTATGCATGTTATTCATACTTCACTCATATTGGGGCATGGGCTCCTCCGCCCTCCACTCCATCCACACCCCCCCCACCCCCGCCCCTCCACCTTCTTGTTTTCTGGGTTGTTTCGGTCAATTCTTACAAATAGCTATGTTGCCCCCTCCCCATCCCCCCTCTAAACTGGAATATTTTTATTTAATTTTTATTTCTTTACATATTTCTCTGTGTTGTTTTGGTCAGTTCTTACACATAGCTTCTTACACATATATCTTGCCCCCTTCCCCACCACTTTGAACTCCTTTTTTTAACATATTTCTGTGTCGTTTTAGTCAATGCTTATACATAGCTTCTGCATATATATGTTGCCCCCTCACACACCCCCCCCCCCCCCCCACACACACACCCCCGACTCTCCACCTCACCCCGCACGTGAAATTCGATTTTTATTTTTTACATATTTCTGTGTTGTTTTGGTCAATTCTTACACATGACTATGTTGCCCCCACCCCACCCCTCTCCCGAACGTCGCAATAGTCGACTTCGCTATCAGCTGAGCTAAGCTCTAGAGATACTAAGACATACTATTTAGAAAACTAATGTCGTAATAATCTCGGTAAACATTTTTCAGATACTGTTCCGATTGTTTTTAAAACACATGATTTTATTCATATTCTTGATGCCATTTAGTGCATTTCTTTGAATTAATCGTGCAATCCACAGCAATAACACACGAAAACTTTATCTTTGTTTGGATACAGATCTATGTCTTTTTCGCTGATTTTCGTTTGTTCGGTTCACTAAAACATCATCTGAAGTGCATATGAAACGCGCGATTTCATTGGTTGAATTAACTGATCTTCTCATGAATATTGATTAGATGAAAGGCTGATTTGACGTGACCTCCAAGGCAGTGTTGTCAGATCCTATAGCGGAGAGTATCAAAGCGTAATTAGGATATGATTTTAACGAGATTGTGTTATACTTATATTGCCTATTAATGCTGCCCAGTTTGTTAAAGGAGAAAGCCCAACAAGGATTCCTTTATTTACACTGATCCATTTTATTGGGGGCGACAACAGGATATTAGTGAGGATTGGTACACACCAGACCCCGTATTAAACCCCTAGCCAGCCTTTTTACCACTGACCGTTCCAAGGTGATGCCCCTATTGTCAATCCTTGTATGTTTGTGGCGTCGCATACAATGCTTCTATTTTTACTTGTAATTGTTGTTTGATTTGTATGCGTCTTATTGGTTGACTGTGTTGTTAGATGTGTATACCTACTTTCAACTAGAACTATCACTGAAGGTGATGAATACCCCCGGTTTTTGAACAGGTGTTATGTGTATATGAAAGTTGGGAACAACCCATTCAAAATTGTTTGAGGGATGCAAGTAATCAAAATGTGCTAAGGGGCGAGACTCGAAGCGATACGAAAAATTGACGGGACGCGACGTGACGGGGCGTTACTGACAGCATGCTTCCTATATAGCTCCCATTTCACATTGTCAAAGCGGGGGTATAATAAGCTCGCCTCTGAATCCATATAACTAGTGATAACTTTCCTTAAAGGGACACTGTCCGTAAGTAAGCAGATATTGAGCATAACCAAATAACTTTCTGACTTTTATTCAGTGAAATGTATACATGAAAACATTAGGATAGACCCTAAGAAGTATGTAGGAATACATTCGTGAGTTTGAAAAAAAAAAGTTTTAATTATTATATGTAAATAAAGTGGGACCCACAATATTTACCTTTTTTTGCGATCACGTGACTGCCATTAGCGCATTAGGTTTTGACCACAGTATGTATTACGAAATATGTATAGCCCGCTTAGCTCAGTCAGGAGCGTTGTTGACCACTTTACGCACTATTATTAGGTGAGTGTAATTTTAGTTTGGGCTGCGAGTTCAAACGCACAAAGCGGATTTACTTTTTTTTGTACCGCGATTGAATTCCGTTAAACAATCTTGCTTTTAATTAGTAAATATTCAATATTGTTTAGTGTGTAATGTTTGCGAACATAATTATTGTGGGTTTTATAAGCTAAAAGTTACGGACAGTGTCCCTTTAATTATGTAATACATTTACAGTCCAATATTTCCACAACTTATATCTAGATCTATATTATACATAGAGGATCTTACATGAGCACTCATTCATTAAACGAGTTGGCAAAATGATACAATGCGAGGCTCTTGCCGAGAATTATATCATTTTGGCTAATGAGTTTAATAAATTCAATAATGAATAAGAACGAATGTTAGATTATATTGATCACATAACTCACATATCGACTTTTATTGCATTTTGCCTGTCGCTTTAACACGCGAAACCGACATAACCTGTGGGAATTGGATCGTAGTCATTATCTTTTTTTTTTTGACAGCGCATACTAGGCTTATTTGCATACTTATATAACTAGTGGTATATCGAAAATATAGAATGGTATTATTCCACTCCCACACCCTAAGTTATGTGATAAAAAGGAGTAAAATCCTGTCAATAAAGGAAAGGCAAAACAAACACGATGTTCCTTTAGTTGTTTCACATAACTTGCATTTTTGCAATTGTATTATTATGATTTATACATGTAATTATTTGAAACGGTCACAGCAAGAAAGCATTTATTTTATTTTCAAATTACTAATTGTTCATAACAGTCACCATGTATAGGTTTAAATCTATAGTTGAGTATAATGAATAAAATCTTCACACCCCAAACTATATTCCTTTTTCTTAAACCACATGCAAGCAGATTCATCGTCAAACTTATTCTGAGTAAAGAAGTCCCAGGGCTTATGAATATGTCAATATTGCCATGTATTCATTTAGGCTTTATTGTTTATAACCAAATGCATGGTAAGCCATATGTATCATTGTGAAAATCGTCAAAGGACTCCATGCATTGTTGTGAACACTGAAATTCGCGGTATTACTTTTCAAACGATCTAATGGTTGTTTATTTACTGTTCTTGTAAACACCGGAGGTAGTTTGGTTTCAAAACTTGGAATAGTGACTGAAGACAGTATTGTCGGGCCGTCATTTTTCACCTTCACTGACTGAAATTTAATGGAGGAATAATCTATGATGTTCTTTAACAAGCCGAATCCTTCCCCGTAGAACTGATCTGCTGATGTTTTGGGGTATAGAACCAATTGTCCAAATCCGTACCGCGCCATCAAGTATTTGTTCGTGTCGTTCAGATAAAATTCAATTTCCCCATAGCCGTCATTTCTGTACACGCCTACATATTCCGGCAAAGGACGCTTTGGCTGTATATCACGATTGACTGTTCGTGGTTTCTTTTCTCGTTTAGGCTTCCATGGTTCCGGAAAGGAGCACAGCGTCGAACTGTTAAGCCAGGGATCATGACCCGTTAAAAGGTCAGCTATATATAGGTGAATGTTTGTCCGAAATATGTAGCTAGGATCGTCTCCGGTCATTGCTATATATATACCCATATTTAGCCCCTGTAACATAGTAAGCATCGACCGGTACCCGTATGTAGAGCCAGTGTGAGTCAATATCGGATAGCCTGCAGGAAATAACGTGGCATTGATATCAATATAATCAATAACCCTAAACAATCAGATAGTTCGTCAATGCTCAAGATCCATGCACACAATGCAAAAAAATTGGTGAGCTAATGTGAGTCAATATAGGATAGCCTGCAGGAAAAAACGTGTATTTGTTATTTTCAAAAATAATTGTTGAGCTAGTGTGAGTCAATATAGGATTGCCTGCAGGAAAAAACGTGTATTTGTTATTTTCAAAAATAATTGGTGAGCTAGTGTGAGTCAATATAGGATAGCCTGCTGGAAAAAAAACACGTGTATTTGTTATTTTCAAAAATAATTGGTCAGCTAGTGTAAGTCAATATAGGATAGCCTGCAGGAAAAAAACGTGTATTAGTTATTTTCAAAAATAATTATATTTCAGCATTGATATAAATATGATCAATAACACTAAACAATAAGATAGTTCGTCAGTTTTCAAGCTGAAATTATTGATCCATGCACACATGTACACCTTAACCGTCATGTAACAGTTCCATACCTTAAATGTTTCCTTTAAAAAATGACGCTAATATATGTGTATAATTTAAAGCTGGACATTATGGAATCACGTGTCACATAACATTGATTATTATATACCCTATAAATAGACGCGTTTTCATTGGCTAAAAAGTAATTTTTTAGAAAAAATATCTAGCGATATTGACCTGTTTTTTTGATATTGACCTGTTTTTTTGATATTGACCTGTTTTATATAATTGTTTTTTTGATATTGACCTGTTTTATATAATTATAAATTGAGGGTTATATAATAAAACAGTTATGGACTTTTCAGCTGTTATACATGATGTTGATATGTACCAAAAAATCATTATTGACCTCGGCTATCGCCTCGGTCAATAATGATTTTTTTGGTGCATATCACATCATGTATAACAGCTGAAAAGTCCATAATTGTATAATATGCAGTTAAATCTGTCATAGACGTGTTGAGTTCCATACTATCCAAATAGCGTATAATTTCGAATAAAAACATTTCGGTAGGTGGAACTATCTGTTGTACGTAAATGGAAAATGACTATTCCGCGGTCTGAAAATACCACGTGACTAACGACATTTATCTTTCTTGTTGTACTTATTTATCATAACCAAACTTCCTAGGCTTTTATGTTTGGTACTAAAACAACGGAACAATTAATGTAAATAAAAAGCATTTAAGAACTGAATAGCAAATGTTCGGCATGTACATGGTTTTGGACGCCGGTAGTCTATGGCAATTTTACCAAAAAGCGTTAACGATGTTCATGGTATTTGCTATTCACTACTGGCGTTCAAAACCGCATAAATTTCAGGGGCGGATCCAGGATTTCAGCTTAGGGGGGGCGTAAGATTTTGGAAAATTTTGGGTCCGTTTCTAGCCTCATAAAACGGTTACGGTAGTGCATTGATAGGGTAAAAAACTCCGTTTTCCAATAAAAGGAATTATCAATGTTTTAATTAAACCACTCATTAGCCATTATGCGTCGAGCGAGCGAAGCGAGCGAAAAAAAAAAGTTATACTGAGGGCGTGCATCGAAATTGTTTGATATTTTATCTACAGTAACATGGACATACATGTATGAATAAAAAAAGTCCGTTTACAAATAAAAGGATTTAACAATGTGTTAATTAAACCACTCATTAGCCATTATGTGTCGAGCGAGCGAAGCGAGCGAAAAAAAAAATTATACTGAGGGCGTGCATCGAAATTGTTTGATATTTTATCTACAGTATCATGAACATACATGTATGAATAAAAAAGTCCGTTTTAAAATAAAGGGTTTTAACAATTTGTTAATTAAACCACTCATTAGCCATTATGCGTCAAGCGAGCGAAAAAAAAAAATACTGAGGGCGTGCATCGAAATTGTTTGATATTTTATCTACAGTATCATGAACATACATGTATAAATAAAAAAGTCCGTTTTAAAATAAAGGGTTTTAACAATTTGTTAATTAAACCACTCATTAGCCATTATGCGTCAAGCGAGCGAAAAAAAATAATACTGAGGGCGTGCATCGAAATTGTTTGATATTTTATCTACAGTAACATGGACATGTATGAATAAAAAAAGTCCGTTTTCAAATAAAAGGATTTAACAATGTGTTAATTAAACCACTCATTAGTCATTATGCGTAGAGCGAGCGAAGCGAGCGAGAAATTTTTTAATACTGAGGGCGTGCATTGAAATTGTTTGATATTATATCTACAGTAACATGGACATACATGTATGATCCGGAATTTTTAGGGGGGCGCGCGCCGGGTGCGCCCCCCCCTGGATCCGCTAGTGAATTTGCGAACCAGTTCTTAAATGTGTAGATATGTCTCCTAATAATAAAGTAAGGTCAGCCATAACCACGAGACTCAGTGTGATTTCGGGACCAGTAGAATATACTGCGTACCGGGTACCAGTCGACGTCGACTTGGTACTAGGTTGGCCTGAAAAATAAACCGAGTTGCTGAAGCTGATAGACGCTGCCAGGGTACGCCGTTATTGATGTGCATGCGCCTGTATTAATACTTCTCCTCGTTTTCCTAATAACAAATAGCTTTAAAATAGCAGCCTATAGTATCGCTTTCTAAATGTTGTCACGCTGATCGTATTGTCATCATTACGTGTTCCTGCCTTAATTCCATTAAGCGATGGGATTATATTAGCAGGATTATTTCGACAATAAAACACATTTAAAAACTTTTTTTTAATGAAAAAATGCGATAACCTGTTTAAAATTAGCTATTAAATGTTTTAATTTTAGAATATTCAAACTGTTTAAGCCGAAATTAAGGTTTTATTCATACCCCAGCCAACCCCGTTTTCGCTTCTTGGAGAAGGGGTTGGATGGGGTATGAAAGTTAATACTCGGACCACGTAATGATGATGTATTTACATATTATGCATGCTACACGTATTTATGTTACTTAGCTATATCATACTGTGACATCTCTGAAAGTAGTTGAATATAAATAATCTCGACTTGTTTACATATCCTTACTATACTAGTAAACCAACACTTTATAGTGATACTCTTTATAGTGATACTATACTCAGCAAATATATAAACGTCCCTCTTGTAAGCTGTGATTTGCATAGGGTTGACTTTGTTACACTTTGTACACCAATCTAGATACAATTTCATCATTTTATACTTATCACTCAGTCATTCTGGTCAATATTAATAATCGTCAAAAACATATTTTCTCTGTTTTTGTGGTGATGAGGTCATTCTCTGTTTATTTCAATATAACAAAACTGTGTTAACTCAAAGTTTTAAACACAAGACCCTGAAATGCTGTTTAAACCAAATCAAGGGGAATAAGTTTGCCCACAAGTTTGATTCAAAGAAAATTGTTTTCATGACAGTGCTTGCCTTTAACAAAGGTATTGGCATATAAGATTAAACAAAATATAATTTCATTGTTTCTAAATATATGGCTATGGTTGGGAACGTTTCTATTTTTGCTCAGTTTACATCTACATAAATTATATTGAAATCGGTGAAATCAATTAACAACCGTACCTCTGTAATATCCGAGTTTCCACCCCAGTCCATAGTTGTCGTTTGAGAGAGATACGGGTGTTAATGGTCTGGTATAATACTTGGCGGCGGTTGAGGACGAAATACTGTTCTGAGCCTTGTGCGCATGCGCCAATGAAGAGGCAGCAACCACCTTCTCATTTTGTTTGTTTCTACCAGCATTCAGGTTGAACAGCATCCACGATGCTATGTCTACACTGTTACTAAGTATACAGCCAGATCCGCATAGATCTCCCCAGTGCCTTCAGAGTAAACATGTACATCATTAGAGAACATGATAATTCATTCTTAATTAGGTATCGATATATATTGATTTATATTGACTTATTATCTTGCTAAAGTTGATTGCTTTTTTTGTTTGGAATCCATTTTATGAAACGCACAAAGGAACGTGCAATTAAAAATGAAAAAGTATTCAATTCAATTTGAGTAAAATGCTAAAATTAACCAGATACACAACATCTGTATTGACATGATAGGCGTGATATCCTTCGCTTAGGTGATTTTTAAGCAAGGATGTGTGGTATTTAAGGCTTAAAATTAGTAAATTGAAATATGCAGGTAATGCATGATGTCTTCAGCAACCTCGCCGGGAAAGTGTGCACGGAGTCGTACCGGATACCCTACCTATAATTCATGTCTTAGAAAATGACCCTGAGAAATATGTATGCAACACATCTTGCCTTTGTTGACCTGGATAGAACTTCAAATATGGATTTTGATTTTAGAACTTCGAATACGTTATAATTTGCCAGAGATAAGAGAAAGAACCGTTCATTATACTTAGGATTAATAATGGAAACAGCTACGCATTGGTCTATTTCTTCCGACTTTTGCTAATCTAAGGTACCTGCTGAATTCATGAGGAACCGGAAGTAGTTCACCGTCACGATCCTGGTATCCCAAAGCAAGATCAAGCGTCTGGAAATCAGCTGTGGTCGTGAATGCTGATGACGTCATACCCAACCGATCAAATAGTTTTGTCTGTACGAGCTCCTCCCACGTCGCTCCGCCTAGCAACTCAGCAATGTACGTGATAATGCCATACATGAGATTACTATAGTAAAACGAGGTTCTAAATCCACCAACTGACTTCAAATATCGAATACGCCTGAAAGGGTGTAATTGTATGTCTGTTAAAGATGCAGTTGTAATGCTGTCATCCGCGCCATGGAGACTACGCTAAGTTGCCTGTTTCTTAAAGTCTCTATCCCGCCAACAACAGGCACAATATAAACGGCTTTAACCAGCCAGGCAATATAAACGGCTTTAACCAGCCAGGCCAATTCCCAAAACTGGAGCGTCAGAAATAAGAGGTATCAACTCATAATTCACTTTACGCATATCCAATCAACGGTATTTTAAGAAACCGTGGATTAACTTATACTTTTAACCTACAAATATACATTACCTGAACACAAGATAGAGTTTAGATGAATGGGTTTTTTATTGTAATTGTGCCGTTATTTGGCGGAATAGTTTCTTTAAATGATGTAAACAATGTAAGGTGTGAGTCTTTCATTAAGATCGTAAATTGTAAATAGTACTAAGTGCGAATACCTACTCGGTCAGTGTTTTCCGAGTTAGTGTGTCGTCAAGGCGAATGTTGTTGTTGCTAGGGATACCCATGCGATGCGCCATCAAATCCTCAAGAGTTGAGTATCGTGAACGCAGGTCGTCATAGAAACAATTGTCGTTACCAAGGATTTTGCAAACTGTTGTTGACAGAGAAATACTGAAATAAAAAAAAAGTTATAAATTATCATACACACGTGTTTTTTTTAAACACACTTTGTGAATTTCTACCACGACGGTGGAATATTCATGCACAAGTGTGACCTATAAATATCGTAAGTTAGTAATGGAAATGGCATTTTCTTCTCAATGATAACTTCGGTGGTTCGTGCAACTGATTATCTGTATCACCATTTAAATAAACAAGTGGTAATGAAAGACACTCATATAACGATCATATGTGTTGAAAGTTGTCAATACTCAAAGAACTCAACTGTCAAATTGTCGGAACCAATCAGATTTATTCCGTCGTAAATTCGTATAATTTTTTTTGAAATATCTTAATGGGACACACGGCAATCTTGAAGTGTTTGAAATGGGTGTCTCGATTTGTATACCCAGTATCAGTTTTACTTTTACCCAGGTTACATTTAAATAAATCATTTTAAGTATTCACTATTTCGTCTTATTATACTATAAGTTTTAATATATAATTGGTGCAATAATATCAAAAATTAATAATATGCAAAAACGAATTTGCTTAATTCTATTCTTATTATTAATATTAATGATTGAACAAATGTAAGATTTGCAGACAAACTAGCGGGACGCCGTGAGTTTTTAAAAAAAATAAACATTGCCGTGAGTCCCTTTAACATTGTATGGTTTAAAAAATGTTGCCTTATATAAGGCTCAAACCTGAACATTTGGTTTAGTAGACGACGCTATAACCGACTGCGCCTAGCTGGTTTGTTGCGGTATTAAATAGTATATAGCAAATGCCACGATCTGCAATCTGATTGGTTCCGATAATTTGGCATGTGAGCGATCTCCTATGTATGTATACATATTATTATCTTAAATTTAATTGAAATTATATATATTTAGTAGTCACGGATTTTTACCGGCCAATTTTGAGCCTTTGCATGAGTGGATATTTGAGACAGGTTTGAGTGTAATAAAAAAAAAGAAAAAAAAGAAGATATTTGTGTATATATATATAAACAATTCAAGGACACTAAATTATGAAATATTCGGAATAATTGTCATTTCAAAAATCGGCGTGCCGCAGCTGGGAATTGAACCACGGACCTCTTGCTTATCGGGCAAGTATGCTTACCATTACACCACCACGCCATCCGATAGTTGAATGACAATTATGACGTAGCTCGTTAAACCTACTGAATTCCAGCGTTGGATTTTCACAGATAGACGAAAATAATAAACGTTGTATGTAGTCGCCTATCTGTGAAAAACACTGCCAAACGATAAGTTGTTTTTTAAAGAGTTTTATTCAAACTGCCGTGTAATTTAGTGTTTTTTGTTTCGTATTTGTTATTTTCGTGTTTGTGTACTCCTGATGAAGGCGTTAGCCGAAAGCGCTTGAGTTTTTATAAACTGTAGCACTGTATAAATGTTTTTTACCTCATCTATTAATTTATTCCAACATGTTCGTATCCCCTCGGGGATCCAGTGCTTTTTGAAAGGTATTTTGTAGATGTATGTATTTTCTCACCCTTATATATATAATATATATTATATATATATGTATGTAATAAAATCATGCATTACATGTTGAAGTATATATAAATATACACTCTTTTACTCTCCCAAGAGAACGAGTCTTGAACTGAAACACTTCTTAGTAAGTGAGAAATGAAACACTACTAGGTAAGTGAGAAATGGAGAAAATGTATGACAAAAAAATGATATGTGACAAAATAGACTTTATATTGCCATTTATTGCCGTGTGTATATATATGTATTGTGTTGTACCTGTGTACTCATGGATCTAAAGGTATTTTGTATTTTGAATAAATATATATATACATTAAACAAAATGTTCAACGTGTAATTTATTTTAAATTAATTAATACCACAATCACCACAATATTGTCGAAAAATAAAAGATCGCCTAAATCGAGTCAAATAATATCTTTCCTCTTTTTAGTTGCAACATGCCCTACTCTGCGGCTAATACGATGCAATGAAAGGACAGTCCCGGGATGATGTCCTAATCCGGCTACCAGTGTCTATGTGTTGTTAGCACGTCGCGATGATTTAAATAACACACTTAATTGTCGTTTTTTTTGGCTTTGCATTTGGCGTCTAAAATGACGTATTAACGGTTAACGTGATTTCTGACGTTTAAAGTGACGTCTTAACGGTTAACGTACGTGACGTCAGAGGTATTGATAGGGAATGTAATACCTCCTCAATAACCAATCAGCATTGAGTATTTTACTAACCATGTAAGAGCGAGCCTATTTTACCATTCGCAACATCTCGTACACTGCTTCGCAGCATGATTTGAATGTAATACGCACGTTTCCATATTGGTTACGTCATACTAGCGTGACGCGCGTCAGATTCCCGCCAAAACGAATTTGCATTCAAAATCAAAGTTATCTTGAACATACTGCAATGTCATTTAGCCGATTGTTCCATATATAGTTTATTTACGTTAAAGCAGTGATAAAACTTTCATCTGTATTGTAAATAACAAACATGCAACGCAAAGCATACATCAACACGTGTGGCAAGCGGCCATACCGTTTATGTAGCAACAGCTTAGCAACAGTGCACTATTTTCTGTGCCGTTGCCTTCCGGCTTACAGAATGTGAAGATTTTGAACATACCGAAGCGCCGTGATACACACGAGGCCGGATCCCGAGGAATGACGGGATTGCATATTTTACGATTGCATATTTTACGATTGCCTGTATTACTAATCAAGAATAATGTAACCTACATACTTGTCGCTGTCTTCGATGAGCTTGAGTAGCAGCGTAGCGGCAAACGCCTTGGTCAGGGACGCGATGCCAAAAAGAGTTGAATTGGTCACAGGTTCGAGTCTGTCGGTGGATTTATATCCGTATCCCTTGGCTAACAAAACCTCGCCATCATGAACCACTGACAGACTCATACCTGTAATAGTAGTTTCACTTTAAAGGGAATGTAACGACATAGTGACAGGCAATTATGTTCATTTAAAACGGTTGTACCAGTGACCTTAGTAAACACACAAGAACATTCTTACATGTATTGTAACCCCACCTTTTCTGGTGATGTTTCAAGTGGAAAACCATTTTTCTATATACATGTATACGATAATTACACTCCTGCATTATCCATACTTGAGCTGAAGTTGCAGCTGGTCACATTGTACCGGACTATACACGAATACACTATCGCTACACATAGTCTAAATACAAGAGAAATTAACTCTTTTATAAACAAAATTTCACCATGTCAATAAATACGTTTGCTAAGGGGCATTTCTTGTCCTACGCATGTTCTATTTATTGAATAAACTGTTGAACTCCGACACATTCATGCTTGAAAATAGCAGCATTACGCAACCAATTTCATATAAAATCAAATGCGTTTATTGCTCAGTGGTGAAGTACAATATGCAATATATCGAGTCGAACCTGGATTGTTATGACAGGACATTCCATCTGCGATGAACTTGTCCACTTTCTTCTCAAATTCCTTGGAGTCTATCTTGGTCGCGGTAATAAAACAAGTCGACAATTGGATGAACATAAACACCGCTGTTACGCACATGATTGATGATGAACGTCCCATGGCCGTAGTTGTTGTCTGCAAGTACAATGTACGTTATTATACTTCTACAACAATTAAGGTCTCATTACACAGTTAGCTCCCTTGAAACCCACGGAAAAGGATAATTCTTGCGCCATAAAAGCCAGTAGTGTGTTCTTAAGTTTTAAATATTTTTTTAAAAATTGCTGAAATATATGTTCATTGTTGTCGCAGGGGGATGAACAGTCTGAGATTGGATGCGTAGCTAGTAGACAACACTGCCACCAAAAATGACAGTTTTATGGGTGTTGAAGAAGAGTAGGAATTCTGTACCAAACTCTAGAGTTAAAGCCCAAAATAGTGCAATGGCGGACACCACTCAGTTGAAAAACAAGAGGCCCAAGAGGGCCTGTGGACGCTCTACTGGCTAATATGGCTCTTATGACATCAATGAAGCGAGTGACTATCGTCTTAAAGAGGCAAAATATAGCATTTTTAACTATATCAAGAGCAGTAACTCCGTCATTACTGGTTTGATCTGGCTGGTTTTCCAAGTTGGCCAGTAGAGATAATAAAAATTAAAAAAAAAAAAAAAAAAAAAAAAAAAAAAAAAAAAATAAATAAAAAATTAAACAAAAAATATGAAGAAAAAAAAATAATAAAAAATAAAAAATAAAAAAATAAAAAATAAAGAAATTGAAAAATTTAAAACAAGCATTGATGTAAAACTGTGACCCCGTGGCGGGGCCAGATGTGACCCCAGGGTCAGCATTTGAACAAAATTGGTAAAGGACCATAAGCTTATAGCAACAGCAAAATATTAAACCTCTGGCTCTTGCAGTTTCAGAGAAGAAGATTTTTTAAGTTTTTCCCTATACATGTCTATGTAAAACATGTGACCCTTGGGGCGGGACCAAATGTGACCCCAGGGTCACCATTTGAACAAACTTGGTAAAGGACCATAAGCTTATAATAATTGTAAAATATCAAACCTCTGGCTCTTGTAGTTTCCGAGAAGAAGATTTTTAAAAAAAAAATCCTATATAAGTCTATGTAAAACTGTGACCCTCGGGGCGGGGACAAATTTGACCCCAGGGTCACCATTTGAACAAACTTAGTAGAGGACCATAAGCTGATGCTACAAGTAATACATGAGAGCTCTGTGCCTTGTGGTTTCAGAGAAGAAGATTTTTTAAACTTTTTTCCTATATGTCTATATGAAAAACATGCAAAACCTCAATATACAAACTTTGGACCCCCGAGGCACGGCCATTTTTGACACCGGGGACTTTATTTGAACAAACTTGATAGTCTAGGCGTTGACGATCATTTTAAAAGAAAAACTGTTGAAATCTGTCAAGCGGTTCTGGAGAAGAAGATTGTTTAAGGTTTCGACCATATATGGTAATGGCAGCCATCTTGGATGTAGCGCCGACCTAATTTTAACAAATCTAAAAAGCATCCATCTAAGGATCATCCATTTGAAGTTTGGTCAAAATTAGCCAAGCGGTTTCTGACGAGAAGTCGTTTGAAGAATTCCCTATACATGTCTATGTAAAACATGTGACCCTTGGGGCGGGGCCAAATGTGACCCTAAGGTCACCATTTGAACAAACTTGGTAAAGGACCATAAGCTTATAGTAAATGCAAAATATCAAACCTCTGGCTGTTGTAGTTTCTGAGAAGAAGATTTTTTAAAAAAAAATCCTTTTTAAGTCTATGTAAAACTGTGACCCCCGGGGCGGGGACAAATTTGACCCCAGGGTCACCATTTGAACAAACTTAGTAGAGGACCATAAGCTGATGCTACATGTAATACATGAGAGCTCTGTGCCTTGTGGTTTCAGAGAAGAAGATTTTTTAAAGTTTTTTCCTATATGTCTATATGAAAAACATGCAAAACCTCAATATACAAATTGTGGACCCCCGGGGCACGGCCATTTTTGACCCCGGGGACTTTATTTGAACAAACTTGATAGTCTAGGCGTTGGCGATCATTTTAAAAGAAAAACTGTTGAAATCTGTCCAGCGGTTCTGGAGAAGAAGATTTTTTAAGGTTTCAATTATATATGGTAATGGCAGCCATCTTGGATGTAGCGTTGAACTAATTTTAACAAATCTAAAAATCATTCATCTAAGGATCATCCACGTGAAGTTTGGTCAAAATTAGCCAAGCGGTTTCTGAGGAGAAGTCGTTTGAAGAAAAGTTAACGGACGACAGACAGACGACAGACGACAGACAGACGACGGACGACGGACAACACAGCATCCCATAAGCTCTGCTGGCCCTTGGCCAGTAGAGCTAAAAACTGGTCAATGTACCAGATTTTGTACAGTTTTATGTGGGCAGATGACTGTGTTTCATAAAAAAGTAACTTTTAGCTTGGAAATTGGCCCAGTAAAACTATTTTCATATAGTCCAACATGCACCGTGTTGTGAGACCTTAAAATTGATCAAATCGTTGGCTGAGTGCGAAACTGTTGTAACTATGTCTAAATAAAGAACAAGATACCATAGATTCGCGTAAAACAGTTTTATTGAAAAATCATGATATTAAATCCCTTTATTCATTGTTCAATCCATAATAGCCTTCCTCGTGTTAGATTTTTGAAATGTATGTAGAAAACACGATGCACTGTGCTCAGTCTATCACGAATATATGCAGATCTCAAAGAAAACGTAACCTAATACGGTTCGTTATTTCGGAGTGCAAATTTTCCTTTATTTGTATGTGTATTAGATAAGTTAAACCTCCGTTCAAATACGAGAAAATGTAAGATATTCTTTTCTTCTTTTTTTTAAATCTACGTGTTATCTTATTGTTAGTGCATGTTTGTATCATTTGATTCGGCTCGAAAACTTCCTATTCAAAGTCCGGGTAAGGCATCGAGATTCGGAATCTCGGCAAACCTCGCTATTTGGCATATGCGGAGCCTTGTGAATCGGCGTTTTGAAAAAGTCTGGCGATTGTGCGTCCCGATAAAGCCTCGACATTTAAGGTCTCTGACGAGTTTGAGATTTTTTGTCTCCCTAGAGTCACGAAGGAAACTCAATCTTAAACGGCACTTTCATTGTTTGCCTCACATTTAACGTTAAACAGATAGAAATCCTCGCATTATTAACACTATATGTATATCCTAGTTTCCATTACTTCCACAGTGCTGATAGCTTTCTCCAACTTAACTGTATGATAATGTTGTATCATCAGATCAGAAATACAGAGGTAAAACACAAACATCTGTACAACATCTGTACAATCAGTAAACCATTCATTCACATCTGCAAAATGATGTTGAGAAGCGAACAGGTATAAAATTCAGACGATGTACTATTCATTAACGTAATGTTTTGGCTCATGTCAAGAAATTCTCGATCGGTATGCTGAACTCTTGGTACATGTAAGAGGCCCTAACTGAACATATATCAGCCTTGTGGAAAGATAAATGTTAGTTATGCTTACAAAGTCAATACATTTTACCAGATGTGTGGATTTTCTTTTCCATCTATCGAGCATCGACCGTAAATCTATCAAAGTGTGACGAAAGCAAAGAAAGGCTTTCCATTTTATCCTTTCCGTCGACATGTATTCGTCCAGCTTTTCAAGATGAACTCCTCCCCATTTCGCACATAGTTCCTCTAATCAAACATGTCTCAGGAATGTTTACATTCAAACAAATATCCAGTAGAAAGATCGACCGTATTAGTTGCAGAAGTAATACTAGCACTAGCAGCAGGCGTAGAACTGGCGGCAGTGGCAGTAGGAATAGTAAGTAGTAACTGTACAGAAGCAATTTCGCAATATATCATAGTCATATGCATTATTATATAAATATCATTATATTATTATTATATGAAAGGAGCCACATCAATGTTATATTTCTCATATAAAACGCTGCATATGTTATATGACTAAATTCATAAACGTTTCTTTTTTTTAAGACATACACATTTTTTATATAATGTTCATGAAACAAATATTGTTGATACTCAAATGATACATGTACGCGTTCTAATATCAATATCACGCTCTGCTCCTTGTACAGAAGTACCATGTAACAGGTATCATGTGAGAATCATATAAAACTTACGTGTGGCTAAATTGGTATAACAGCACCAAAAGTTGTCTTTGTTGCTGTCACAACATCATCAGCATCAAAAATATTGATGATTACAGACATAGCAGCAGCAGTAGCAGCAGCAGCAGCAGCAGCAGCAGCAGCAGCAACACAAACTACAGTAGCTGTACATAGTAGAAGTAGTAAAGAAACTAACCCGCCAAATAACGGTAAAATTACGCTACAAAAACCGTGTATCAAAACTCTGTCCAGGTGTTCAGGTCATACGATGCCGATTAAAAGTAAAGTTTTATTCACAGGTTGTAAAAATATTCGTGATTGAATATGCGTAAAATGAATGATGAGTTGGTCGCTCTAGTTCTAGGGTTCGGCCTGGCTGATTAAAACCGTTTAAATTGTGTCTATAGAGCCTAGATTCTCAAAATATGTAAGTTATATATTATATATATACCTCGTCGTTGTCTGTTGTTGTCGGGATAGCAACTTTAATTGTGCGAGTTCTGAATGCCTGTTCCAAGGCAAGGTTCTGTATATTGCAACTATACGCTAGTCGCTGCATCTTTCGCCCAATTAAACATGACAGTCTGATATAATACTCTCCTCGTTGGTCATTTAGATGTGTCATTACTTTCCGGTCAGTGGCGAACACTATAGTAAACCGTCCTCTCATTAAAGTAAATTGTTATTTATTTTTCATATTCAGAACTGCCACTATAGCCACGAATAGACGTTCGAATCTGTAACCGGAGATCACTGGTTCGAGTCTCACTGGCGCCATTGGAAAATTTTGATGTGTTGTAGACTAAACACTTCCCCCCCCCCCCCCCCACGCCCCCCCCCCCCCCCCCCTCCACCAACTATCTCTCTCTCTCTCTCTCTCTCCGGCTCGAAATACCTAAATATCTCTTTCTTTCTCTCTCTCTCTCTCTCTACGGCTCTAAATAACCCAAACATCTCTCTCTCTCTCTCTCTCTCTACGCCTCTAAATAACCTAAACATCTCTCTCTCTCTCTCTACGGCTCTAAATAACCTAAACATCTCTCTCTCTCTCTCTCTCTCAATAACCTAAACATCTCTCTCTCTCTCTCTCAACATCTCTCTCTCCCTCTCTACGGCTCTAAATAACCTAAACATCTCTCTCTCTACGGCTCTAAATAACCTAAACATCTCTCTCTCTCTCTCTCTCTCTCTCTCTCTCTGGCTCTAAATAACCTAAACATCTCTCTCCCTCTCTCTCTCTCTCTCTATACGGCTCTAAATAACCTAAACATCTCTCTCTCTCTCTCTACGGTTCTAAATAACCTAAACATCTCTCTCTCTCTACGGCTCTCTCTAACATAAACATCTCTCTCTCTCTCTCTCTCTTTACGGCTCGAAATAACCTAAACAATTAAATAATAAGCAGGCCAAGGAAATAAGTTACTTAATATTCCCCTCCGAACAAGGATAAATGATTTGAAAAAGCAGAAAAACAAAGCACTAACACGTGCCTATTTAAGTACCATTTAAGTAGATCTTTAGTAGCTCTTTAGTAGCTCTTTAGAAACACTTGTTAAAGAAGGGGTGAAGACGTAAAGGTTCAAGCGTGCATTTATATACATATTTAGACAACATTCAAACTGAAATACTATACTGTACGATAAAAAACAGAAATGGGGAAAATAATACAAATGGCATAAATAATAATTAGGCAAAATAAACTATTTTTTGTACACATGTAGTAGGGGAAAAGGGAAAGATGGTTTTTATGTGTGATATTAATCGGTTAGATATTAAACGTATTCGGTTATATTTTGCATTTTCCTTCGTTTTATATAACAAACCTAAACATACAAACTAGGCGCTGAAAAATCTAAATATTGTCTATTTAAGTCGTATACATTGATAAATCGATACCTTTACTGACTAACTTTAATAGGTCATGTACATTCGTGTTGACGAATAAAACAACTGGTATACAACTAAACTGAACCGATCGTTCTTTAAAAAATACCACAATACAGTGCTAAAGTTTTCGGCTAAACGCTACCTAGTGAAAGAACAGAACAGAACAAAACAGAACAAGAGTCAGAGGACGTTTTCCTCTCCGTTCAAACAGCTGGTGTTGTATGACCGCTGCAAAGGAGAGAATATGCCAATAGGTACGTTACGAGGTCTGAATCACTGAGAAGTAATATAATTAAAGGTCAAAATAAAACGCATAATTATCAGGCGCAGTATTTTATCTGCGACATAAAAAATATAACGGCAAAATATAATAAAACACGCAATATCCAATTTAAATACGTATATAAATCAGCTTTAAATATGTGCCTAATATCCTCTTCTTATCCCCGTAACGCTTTGATCCTAATTATTTCCAATTTGAATTGATTGTTTATTTGATATATAATTAATTATTTCCTATTTGAATTGATTGTTTATTTGATATAATATTTATAATATAAGTGTCGGTATGTTCATCTTACATATCAAGAGATAATATCTAATAATTATGCAGTTTTATAATTATGCAGTTTTTCTTATGTTTTTTTTTAATTACAAGCTAACTCTCTGCAGATATGAACCCTGCTAATTAAGGCCTGTCAGTGTGTAGACAGCGCCTATTGTGAACTTGACAATTGCAAACCGTTAAACTCGCATTAAAGCAGGTAACCGATAATGTGCCAGTTTAATGACATTGATGTGTATGTGCGGATACTTTACAATACATTCAATTATAACTAGGTATCAAAGTCCTTGATATAATGACATGCGTAATATGTGTTTGTTTGTTTGATGTTTAACGTCATTTTTCAGAACATTTCGGGCTATCTTTGACGGTCGATTTATTTTTTGTGGAAAATGCAGACCACCCACTTATTCCTGGGCAGAACCAGTACTGTATACCCCGCGCCATTCGTAAGAATCGACACTTTCTCACAAAAGCAAGTTGAGCTCCCAGTCGGATTCGAACCCGCAGCGGTGAGTGTCGAGGCTTACAACGCAACGTTGTTGACCCCTCGACTACAGACGCGATTTGACATTGGTAATTGAATTGAATTGAATTGGATTTTATAGTCGCGCCAACAGCTAAGGTCATATGGCGACTTTCCAGCTTCCATTGGTGAAGGAAGACCCCAGGTGCCCCTCCGGGCAATTTAACCACTCGGCCACGGACGCCCCAACATTGGTAATGCGTAATGTATACATAACAATACAACTAGTACAATATACATGAGTTAGAGCTGTATATGCTTCAACTATTAAACAACATTTAACAAAACTATATATATATATAGTTAAATGGACACAGGGCAATCTTGAATTACGTATCAATAATTAAAATAATTAAAACAACCATCTTGAGTTCAAACCCTTTTGCATATGATTCAAAATTAGTTTTTTTCAATATGTCTTCTTTTAAAATCTTTGTCTCGCTTTTCACAAATATTGCAATGTGTGAATTGTAAATATCTATTGTTGTGTATTGATTTCGATATAAATAAACATAAACAAGTTCATGAAACAAAACATGGCCAGAGAACTTTTAACAGTGGGGGATGCATGTCGTAGCGGAGAGCGGACGTTACCTATATTTCGTCGAAAGTAGGTCACAGCGACCGCAAATTTTGCACATGACGTAAGGTGCATATAAGGAACATTGTGGTCAAGTTTGTTGAAAATCCTGCGAGAAAGAAGCTAGATACGCATGTCGTAGCGGATGACATATATTTCGTCGAAAGTAGGTCACAGCGACCCGTAATTGTGCACGTGATGTTGAATCAATAAAATGAGCATTCTGGTGGAGTTTGGAGAAAATTCTACAAGTAACGAAGAAGATATTAAGAAATGAAAATCGGACGAATGGACGAATGAACGGACGAACTGTTGACACACATAGCACCGGACGACATTGTGATCGCTAAGTCGAGATCCGTAAATGGGCTCCACAATAAATCAAGATTGTCGCATATCCCTTTAATATTTACTAGTTATCAAAGCATTATACGGGGTGATACGTGCACTAATAACAATGGATGTGAGATTTGGTACAAAGAGTTTAAGATTATAGTACGATATAATTGATTGATTGATTCTTTATCAGGCTATCGGTGCCATCTGTGTTGGTTACATGATATGACAATTTATACAAATAACTGTACGGAAGACGAGGAGTGATATTAGTCGGATATGTGTACTAGTTTGTGAAAACCCATTACGTGATCCAGGTATTAACTTTCATACCCCATCCAACCCCTTATCCAAGAAGCGAAAAATTTGTTGGCTGGGGTATGAAATAAAACCTTAAGTTTGCTTAACAAGTTTTCATATTGTACAATTAAAACATTTAATAGGTCATTTTAAACAAGTTATCATATTTTTTGAATAAAAATATGTTTTTAAACGTGTTTTGTCGTCGAAATATCCGTTATACAATCCTGCTAATATAAGCTTTCCCATCGCGTAATGGAATTAAGGCGTAAATACGTAACGCTTTGCAGAATCTACTCTACATCTGGTATTGATTCATATTTACCCAAGTGTTCCCTGAAAGTCAGTATAAAGTCAGTGTAACTAAGTCCAAGTTTCTTTCGCTAAAGCCCTCGTGCCAATATTTCACTAGGTGCGCCAATATCCATTTTCGGCACACCATTTGCCGTTTAATGAGTTTTTTATTGCATACATTCTACGATGAAACAAAAAGACAATAGAAATATCTTTTAATGATTTTTTTTCTACACATGTTGTTTTTTTCTTTATAGATTATAGGAAGAAGCCTACTAGTAATTCAATCTGGACTATGACATAAATGTCACTAGATATGCTTTGTTGAATTATTAGATCTAACAGCAGCATTTCAAATGTAAATTTTGTAAATATATATTCCGAGTGTATTTTGTTCCGATTCACATTTAATAATCCATCAGGGTTTGACATAATTAAAAGTTCACTCTCAGCTCCGTTCCTCGTCTTGGTTGTCCTCTCAGTAAATACAACATAATCTATTCCTTCAGATGTCGTCCGTAAGTACAGTAGCTCTACATCTCCGCTCTAGATCCCCCATAGGATGGTTTGGTGTGTAGACCAAACTGGATGGTATTCATGAATTGTTCAGCCGCATCGCGTTTATAAGAGCCTGATTTTCTAAAAATAATAATAATAAAATAATAGATTTTAAAGCAAATCATTCATATTGAACAGTATATTCATTTATTCATAGATATAGCAAACATGTAATGGTGCCCCCATCCCCCCTCTTGAATCCGCCACTGATTTAAATTGAATTACGTCAACTCGTGACGCAACATAAAATCGTCATAACTAGATCAAGTGACGTTGTTTGTCTTTGAATTTGTCATGTTTTCTGTTTAAGTTTGTGCTGGTAAAAGAAACTACACACATGGACTTATATTTCTCAGTGAATAAAATAAAGGTAGGAAATTTATTCTACATTGTGTGGCACATAGATCTAAATGTTATCTAAATGTCGCGAGTTTATATGAATTTATTAGAAAACAACAGCACAGTGTGTTTAAAATCATATGGTGGATGAAGATTGTCAATGTAAACTTAACAATATCATAGTAAATATATTACCATCGCCAACAAGAGATTTATTTCGAAGCTTGTTCAGTTCTTCGTCTGTAAATGGATCTGCTCCATCTTTGTTTACCCCTCTTGTTTAAGATATTTCATTTTACTGAATAAAACATCTCTTGCGAATGTAGTAGCCCAGAATCCATCGTCGTTTGAGTTTTGTATACAGGCTGTGCTCGTAGTCAGCTTGAGTGTGTCTGGATGATAGAGACTAACGATCTCCTTGAACAAACGACATTTTGAATTGCTCGCGCTCGGCATCTGTTGCCACGAACTTTGACTGGGCGGTGTTTTTTTGCTAGCTCAAAGGTTACCGTTTTAGTAAAGAAAACACATACGCATTCGCGGGCCGAAAACAAGTTATTGACAGTTTGCCTAATAACTTTTTTTGGCAAAAATAGGTTATTGACTCGGTGCCAATTGGTATTGGCCTAGGGTAAGAGGGTACACGATTTTTCCCTTCATTAATTTGTTACTATTTATAGTAAGGTATGCAATAAATGTTATTATTTAATCACTTCTTAGTAATAACCGAGGTCTCTATGCGTGTTGTTAATGGTACGTTAGTACTAGCCCAGGCCGCTATACATAGTGTTAATGATACGTTAGCATTAACCGAGGCCGCTACACTTACTGTTAATAATATGTTAGTACTAACCGAGACCGCTATACATATTGTTAATGATACGTTAGTACTAGCCGAGGCCGCTACACTTACTGTTAATGATACGTTAGTACTAACCGAGGCCGCTACGTATATTGTTAATGATATGTTAATACAAACCGAGGCCGCTATGCGTATTGTTAATGATACAATGGTACTAACCGAGGCCGCTGCGCATATTGTTAATGATATGTTAATACTAACCGAGGCCGCTATGTATATTGTTAATGATACGTTAGTACTAACCGAGGTCTATACATATTGGTAATGATACGTTAGTACTAGCCGAGGCAGCTACACTTACTGTTAATGATACGATAGTACTAACCGAGGCCGCTACGTATATTGTTAATGATATGTTAATACTAACCGAGGCCGCTATGCGTATTATTAATGATACGATAGTACTAACCGAGGCCGCTGCGCATATTGTTAATGATACTATAGTACTAACCGAGGCCGCTACGTACATTGTTAATGATATGTTAATACTAACCGAGGCCGCTATGCATATTTTTAATGATACGTTAACCAATACCGTAAGTACCTACATAGGCCGCTACACATGCATACTAAAAATAGTTGGCACTCGAAGCATATAATTGCTTTACCGAATTGCAATTGTTAGAGATTAAAATAAGCTGAGAAATGTGTTTAGCAATTAGCAAGGTCAGCATAATGTTATAGTAGTAATCACAAATCTTGGCAAGCATTATACAGTTGAAAATACACTAATGCTGCTAGATGACACACACGACACACGTGAACTGCAAGGGATTTATAGCAGTGATCCTATAACGTTGATGCTGTTAGTTTCATGTAGCCAGTTAACATCATATCTGGTAAATGGAGAGATAATAATCAATGACAGTACACGAGGGAAGCACATCTTGCTGGTACCCGCAAACCTGGCTATGACATCCGACTTCCAGCATAATTGGTTCTCACAGATCTGGTTCTAACATATGGCTTCCAATATAACAGGTTCCCGCAGACCTGGCTATATCATCTTGCTTCCAACATAACTGGACCCGAAAACCTGGTTTCCCGCATAACTGACTATAGCAATATAACTGGTTCCCGCACACATGGTTTTACCATCTGGCTTTTAACTGGTTCCCGCAAACGTTACTATAACATCTGGATTCCAACAAAACTGGTTCCCGCAGGCTTGGCTATGACATATAACTTCGAAAATAACTGGTTCCCGCAACCAGATACTAACATCTTGCTTTAAACAGAACTGGTCCTCGCACAACCGACTATAAAATGTGGCTTCCAATATAATTGGTTCCCGCAGTCCTGGTTTTAACATCTGGCTTTCAACATAACTGGTTCCCGCAAACCTGGTTCTACCATCTGGCTTCCAACATAACTGATCCCCGCAGACCTGACTATAACATATAGCTTTCAGCAGGACTGGTCCCCGCAGACCTGATTTTAACATCTGGATTTCCACATAACTGGTCCCCGCAGACCTGATTTTAACATCTGGATTTCCAAATACCTGACTATATGTATTGGATATAACTGTATTGGTATTAAATGTTCAAAAAAACTTTCGCGGCTTGTTTTCGTTATGGCTTCTATGGGGTGGGGGGGGGGGGGGGGGGGGGGGGGGGGGGGGGGGGGGGGGGTTAAAGTGATTATGTTTGTTGCCATTGACAATAATTGGGGATGGGGGTTAACATTATTATATTTGTTGCCATTGTCAATAATTGGGGGCGGGGGTTAAAATCATTATATTTGTTGCCATTGTCAATAATTGGGGGTGGGGGTGTTAAAGTGATTATATTTGTTGCCATTGTCAATAATTGGGGGTGGGGGTTGAAATGATTATATTTGTTGCCATTGTCAATAATTGGGGGTGGGGGTTAAAGTGATTATATTTGTTGCCATTGTCAATAATTGGGGATGGGGGTTAAAGGGATTATATGTGTTGCCATTGTCCATAATTGGGGGTTGGCGGTTAAAGTGATTATATTAGTTGCCATTGTCAATAATTGGGGGTGGGGGTTAAAGTGATTATATTTGTTGCCATTGTCAATAATTGGGGGGTGGGGGTTAAAGTGATTATATTTGTAGCCATTGTCAATAATTGGGGGTGGGGTTAAAGTGATTATATTTGTTGCCATTGTCAATAATTGGGGGT